>JAAAKG020139954.1:0-12226 GCA_010014905.2 Druon quercuslanigerum | reverse complement strand
TAACAAAAGGAAACAGTGTCCGCTAATGTGATGGTATCCCTAAAGGTAAATACGAAATGTGAGAGTAAAACTCTTTTTTATTTACAATGCAGATTTGTGGTTAAGACAGGTTTAGCGTCAATGTAAACAAGCATGCTTGCCGCGAATCTGGAAAGAAAAGCGAATCGCAGTGGATGTGCCGCGGCGCGGCATAATGCTTGTCGCTTCGTCGTGTAGGACCATAAGATGATTTATTTTTTTCTCTTAAACCACTGGCGGTCCCAAGATAAAACTTGCAGGACTTGTAAAGTACATTTATGGCTTCTTTTGACAAAAAAAAATTAAAGAACACGTATTTTCAAAAACGCGATTTTAGTTTTTTGAGTTTTAAAAAAAATGTAAAAAAAAATTTCACTACGATCATTTTTTTCTTGAATTTAGATGTCATTGCAAACAATTTCAGACCTTGAAAAATTTAATCGGTTAATTAGAAACAAAGATATAGAACTATCAAAAAAAATTACGAAAAATTTCAAAGTCCCATATCTCCGCCATTTTTTTTGAATTTTCAAAAAATATTTGGGGTTATTTTTCTACACTAATATAGAACTATATACGCAGAGTTACGGCCAAATCCCTTTCCAAGACGAAAATTCTTGATCCTCTTGACGCGGACTCCACCCGTAATTACACAGGTACGATTGTGCATTCGCAGTTATGCAGTTACGACATCCAGGTATATCTGATGTAGATACCGTCAACTACTTTTGCAAAATTATAAACAATACGGACAAAAAATGTCTCCATTTCTTTGCAGAACAAGAGTAAACAATAACGATGGACTTCGCAACTCATTTTTGATGTAATATGTATTTACTACTTTTCTTGTTGGGACGGCAGTACTGCTTTAGCATTTTTGAAAACGAGTATATGGGTCATTTTTGAAGTTGGATCTTCGAAAAAAGCACACGTTATACTTTTTGTTCGAATAACCGATATATCCACTTCTAATTGTTTTCTGGACATTATCATAGTGTCAATAGATTTATTACAGGTCCTAGTATCATTTGCCACTCATATCCGAAAATAATAATTTTGAACCTCACTTCGAAAAACGAAAATATCTCCTAAACGAAAACGGTCATAAGGGCCTTTTTATGTGAACGCTCGCAAATATTATTGTAAATCCTTTTGTCAAATTAGAGAAAAGTGTAATACACATATACAGACAATTGTATTACACATTTTTACATTGATTTTTTAAACAATTTTCAAACATTTTAAAACGATTCTAACATTGAATAAAACGAATTTGATGTCTTTCGAAATAGTTAAAATCAGAAAAATTTCTCTATGAAGATGCAAGAATTGAGAAACTAGATCCATCAGACACAAAAATATTTGCAGGAAATAGTAAGGTCAGAAATACAGAAAACTTATTAAAAATAGTCTTGCTTCATTTTAGCTTGCCCTTAAGAATTATGTATGCATTCTGGCAAAGAAATGGCTTAAATACAGTGATTTTAAAATGGGAACGTAATTCAGGCTGATTGGGACTAAATTTAATTCAATACAAAACCTTTATGCAAGAATAATACGTTTCTTAGGCTAAAATTAAGCCTTTGTAAAACTGACAATGATATTTTTTGTTTTCTTCTGATTGGAGGGGAAACAAATAGCGGGCATACAACAAGCAGGAGCACTAGAAATAGCTTATTTCTATCACATACTCTTAAAACAGGCGGTTCACTTAACTGCAGGAGTAAGCGAGCAAAAAGACATTTTTGAACAAAAATCTGAAGTTCGGAGAGACACAGCAAACATTCGCCAACTGACACCCTACAATATTGTTGGACTGAAGCTTCAGTTCGAGGACAATTGCGTCAAACTGGCAGTCTACGTGGAGACATTGCTAAGAAAGAACATAGAAGAACACATGGTGTCCTAGGAGAAATCTCATATGCTCGGGAAATTCGTATACACCAAATTTTTTTAAGAGGTTTTACACACATAATATTAAAAAGTTATGTTGTTGGTACAATTATAGTGTCGTAGTATTTACTTGAAACTATATGAGTTTGTACGACTAATACCTAATTAACATGTCAAATACTGAACGTTATTTTATTTTGTTTATTTTGAACTAACAGAATTTAATTTATGTTATATGGTTCTTATATATACTACCTACGATGCCTGTAGCGGCGCCATAGCGCCGTGCCGCACCGCACAGTGGGGTGAAATGAAAAAACCGGGCTCAAAATAACTTGTAGGGCGCAATCCATTACCGATATTGGATTTTTTGTTAGAAAAATTCAGCTTATCATTTTAAACAACATTATTAGAGCCGATTTTCGGATTTTCGTTTATTTAAACTTGTATGTTAATGCAAAAAGAGAAAAAAATGTCGATTTTGACGGTTTTATATTTTAACTTCTTGAAAAAAATTTTCCTCTGCTCAATATCGCTTGAATTTGATGCACATGGGCGCATGAATAAAAAAAGTTTGCTTGTTAAGTTAATTGTAATAAACAAATTATATTAACAAATAGCCAAAATTATGGATTGTTCGCTCGCAAAGTATAATTGTGCGTTAAAATTGCATGCCTTTACCGTAAAAATGACACTTGATCATGAAAATTTGTCACTTGATAATTGTTTCCATTTTTTCAAACAAATTCTATAAACAAATGCCTATTATCGGCATTTTTGGTCAAGGGTTTAGTAACAGAAGAGTGGTATAATCCGCCGGCGTCCTATGTTAATGGCACCAGCGGAAATCGCTAGTCCTCGCACGAGTCATACACACTGCGTCCTTAATTTCGCGCACGAAGAAGAAACCAGGCGCTATTCACTCTTTTTTCTAAATTCGATCTGAACATTTTGGGAAGCAAAAGATTAAAAAAAATGCAATACATCCGTGGGAAGTATAAAACAAAAATGAGAGACACTAAGTGAGGATGGCGACGATTACGAAGTTTGAGATTTTCTGTATCTTCTTGCTTAAGAGTAGATTAAAGTTCCGCAAATTAATTACGTACCGAAATGGTAAGTACTCTATGCAAAATCTGGTAGTTGCTCATATCGTGCAAGGTAAAACAGTTTTTCTAACTAGTGAAAATCCATTTATTTTAAGTGGGAACGATGCAAACTCAATATTAGGATGGAATTTTGCAAGAAAATGATTTTTTCTGAATTAATTATGCAATTGTTTTAATTATGAGAGATGGTATTTTGTATTGTCCTCATCCTACTTCTGCGTGGCTCATGACCAAGAAGCTCTAACGAATAAGCTACCTACCTACTGAGTTATTTAAATTCAAGAGAACAAATGCCAGGTTTCTGTTTAAAAAAACTGAACATGTGTTTTTTATATCTTACACATTGTTGTTAACTTTGCTCAATAAATGAGTTACTAAAGGGTAGTTATGTTAATTTATTTTAATCAGTTCATTTATTTATTTCCGCTAGTCAAGTTTGCTACATTAATTTGATATATTTTCTGTTATGAATCTTCTGCTTAGATATAGATGATGAATGTACATTCCATACTTCGGAAAGATCTTTTGTAACTAATGATGCTTATTTATCAAAAAAGGGAAAAGTCTATATTTATTTTATAAAAATTGGAAATTAGCTAAACGTACGAGCTTTTATTAGACAAGATGATTCAAAATTATTTTCACCTCTCACACTTCAAATTAATGTCCGTCGTATGTCTTTGGGCACTTCATTGTTACTTAATCCAATGGTGGAGGATATCACAAACAAAACAGTTACGAAGGCCAAACCAAAAGAGCGTCACATTTTGGTAATTTACTCATAAAGAAATTGCAGAAAAATACAGCTTATTCCATGAAAAAACTTACTTTATTGCGCTTACGAAGAGTCCCCATTTGTTTTTGTCCAAAAATTGGTTTGGAAAATATTCTTTGCGACAAGATGACTCTGTCCTTGCTTGGCTTTCGACGACGACATCTTTTACTGAACAATGTAAAAAATTGTTTAAAAAATCATATAGATTCTGCAATATTTTGACTATACAGACAAGAAAAGAAAAATGCAATATGTTAATACCAATTATTGTAAATTGCATTTGAACAAGACTTTGTAATCCCTCGTAATATACGTAGTAGAAGGTTATATTTTGGCTTAAACTGCGTGGAAAATCTCAAAAAATTCAATCGAATAATAATTGGGAATGAAAATATTGAAACCTACAAATTAATTGCAGATAATTCTGGAAGAACCCATGAATGTCAGTGAGAGTGTAAGGACACACATACATGAATGAGTAGACCCCCTGAGGTGACCCTTCGCTATGATATCCCATATTATAATCCATATTGCCCTCACACCCACATTAAAATTCATGGGTCTTCGAGGATTATATGTTTATTATTTAATAGGTTTTAAAACTGTAATTTCTAATTAATATTCAATTGTTTTTGTTGAAATTTTCGAAGCAGTTTAAGCCAAAATACATCTTTCTACTACGTATATTGCGAGAGATAGCATAGTCATGATCAAATTGAATTTACGTTAATTGTTATTAGCATATTGCAGTTTTCTTCGCACGTATCTATAGTCAAACTACTGAAGCATCTATATAATTTTTTGCAGATTTTTTACATTGTTCAGTTCAAAGATTTCTTCATTGAAAATCAAGCAAGGACAGAGTGATGCGATAAAACCCATGTGTTCATCTTGTCGCAAAGTATGTATTCCAAATCAATTTTTGTACAGAAACAAATGGGGAATCTTACTCAGCACAATAAAGTTATCAAGTAATCGACACATACAGTTATGTATTAGTAAAGAGAAATTTCTTTAAGTGAGTTTAAAAACTTGGAAAAAATGGCGGAGATATGGGAGATCAAAAATGTTTGCAACTTTTATTTTAATTTTTCATATCTTCGGTGCTAATAAACCGATTTCACGTTTTTTAACCTCTGAAATTGTAATATATGTAATTGTAAATTTATAAAACTAGTAGTAAAGGAAAAACAACTGAATTAGTAAGAGCGACATATAAACAAAAACGTTAGTATGGAGTAAAGTAACGCACTATTTAGTTCGAAGAACCTTTTACGTTTTGCGTATTTTACGAGTACTTTTGTTTTTAAATACGGATACTACATTAAAGTCTTTGGAATTGAAAAAAACTTTGCCATCACCTCGGTATACGAAACGGGAATGAAAGGGAGTATTTGTTGTGTACCCTCAATTGTAATACAATTTTTAAATATTTCGCTGAAAAGAGCTTCTTCTGCTTTGTATCATTCGTTATTGCAAAATTCAATATGAAGGTCTTTGAAATGTCCTTTAGCCCAGTCGCACATTTCTCTAGCATTTGTGATCTGACTGTCGTACAGAAACTAAAGGTTTGTTTTAGCAGCCGCCCTTTTGATAATGCCACCAGTGTCATCACAAGGAACTTTGCCATTTGTAGTTGCATGGAAATTCCATTCCGTTTTACATGCGAAATCTTGCTCGTGGAGTGTTAAGTTAGCAAAGTTCTTACAGGCTTTGCACTGCGGCGCGGTCCCATCTGAGTTGCATATAACAAATTTCACAGTAATTCCTACTTTTTCTCGTAAAAAATATATTAGCTTTTTTTGATAGAGACGCACAGGCATCATTTTGTGTTCTTTTATATCTGATATTATAGCGTGCCTTGCGTGTTTTAATGTACCTTTATGTTTTCTGTAATATGTCAAAAAAGGAATCGTGTGGTTTTCCGCAAAATCTAGTTAAACAAGAATTTAACCCATTAATAAATTATACTTCACGCAATTGATATACATACTTTGTTTTATGGCAACAAAATCATGTCGAAGAAGTCGTTTCATATCTTCGTTAAGACTTAGCCTATTGTTTTATATTCACATCAATCAACATAAGTTTATCGTTCTGATTAGAGGAATGCAGATGCAAACGTTGTGGGTACCACTCGTACTAACCAGAACGCACTCTTTCGGTCTTAATTATGCAAACTGGGAAAATCTAATTGTTTCCGCAGGAATAGCAACCTTAAACAGTTCCTACAATTCTCTCAAATTACCAACTGTTCAACTGTCCATCTGTGCGGCAAAATGGTTAAAATTGTAATTTGTCTTCATTAACTTAATTCAGCTTTTCCAAAATTTTACTTCAAATGAACTACAATTTCGTCATTTTCATGAATAAGATTTTTATAAAAGAGCTTGTAGCATATCGGTTCACATACTTGTCTGAAGGCGTCTTGCTTTAGTTTTTTAGTTTTCAGCTCAAGAAAATGTAACTCTTCTTCGCCGAGAATTCGTAAACAGGCATTTAGAGAGGAAACGGCTTTCTATTTGTCTAGTTTAAAGAATGCCGTGTCACTTTTAGATAAAATATTACTATCCACATCTATATTAATTTGATCTGAAAATTTATCTTTGCGAATTTCATTGATGTCAGAATCATGATCCCTAGATGTGTCAGAAGACGCAGTTTGTCCTTGCAAAAGTTTCTTACGGCACCTATCACCAATAAAATCGTTTTTTGTGATAAATAAAAAATTTTCGCGAATACTTTCGGGAACAGGCCTACATTTCTTTTAATAATTCTATGGCCAGATTTTCCAAAGGATTATAACATCTTTTACTAACAGGTATGTTAGCAGCGATGTATCCAGAAACGAATGGACTAAAAACAACAAGTATTTAAGCTAGTTCCAATGAAGAAGAAAAAATAATTGTAAGCTAGCAATGTCGCTAATGTGATGTTTACGCTAAGGACGGTGCACGGGAAATGCGAGAGTATAGTTCTTTTGTTTTTCCAATGCAGGTTTAGTCAAGCACGCTTGCCGCTAAAATCAAAACAAATAGCAAATCGCAGTGGACGTGGCGCGGTGTGCCATAATGATGGTCGCTTCGTCGTGTAGAACCTTACGCTTTAATCATTTTCTCATTAATCACTTGCGGTGCCAAGAGAAAACTTTCAGGACTTGTGGAGCACATGTATCTCTTTTTATTAAAAAAAAAAATTTTTTTAATCGGAGGACACGTATTTTCAAAAACGCAATTTTAGTTTTTTGAGTTTTCAACAAAGATATAGAATATTCAAAAAAATGTTACAAAAATGTTCGAACTTCCACATCTCCGCTATTTTTTCCAATTTTCAAAAATCACTTACAGACATTTTTCTTTATTAATATATGACTGTATGCGCCGAGTTACATCCGAATCCCATTTCATGAAAAAAATTCTTGTTATCACTTGATATGGAATCCACCATAAGCTGTGTTTTATGCGATTTCTTTTTTACGCGTAAATTACTAAAACTTGCAGTTGTTTTGCAGGAGCCTTCGTAATGCGAACAAATAGTACCTGCCGTTGATGTGCCTCTTGGACATTTTTGGTGCCAGTGTCTCATCTATTGTATAAACTTGACACGGGATTAAGAGGAGAGTAATTTATCACAGCAAGAACTTTTACCTGAAATAGAATAGGGATAGAGAAGTGAGAATTACACGATAAAGATGTAAAAGAATACTGACAAGAAAATAGAGAAAGATAGATATAGAAACAGATATATGTAATTAAAGAAAGAACTCTACGGGGAGTGTATTCTTACTAAAACCAACTCCTTTAAAAAAGCTCAGGACTTCTCAAGGTAAGCTACTAACATCCTTAGCTTTTTTGAAACGACACAGGGACATTTGGTTTACATTGTACAGCAAATCATTTGACCAATCCCAACGGATTAAAGATTATTCTATTCACAAACAAAAAATAAAATTTGTTGAATTGCTTCCATTAAGGCAAACACCACTAATTGATACGGTAAAAACAACTCTGACCATCTTCTCAGAACTGAAATGACTTCAGCCCTATCTAAAGGACATAATTTTGCAGTGGCTTCTTTCAAAATCCCGAAAGAAGAAATCATCAGCAATTTGTAATCCACAATATATAACCTTCTACCCGAAAAAGCGAATGACATAAGATGTAGGATGGACTACATTTTACGCCAAGCTCAAGTTCCCTCCTTAAACTTAACAAAACAAGAAAAATCGCAATTGAAGACCTCAATCGAAACAAAGACATCATAATATTACCCGCAGACAAAGGCAACACAACAGTAATAAAGAATAAAGAAGACTATAACAACAAAATTATGGACCTTCTAACGATACATACAAAAAACTTAAAAAGGATCCCAGAAAAAAATTTGGTAGCAAAAAGAATAAAAAACCTTCTCAAATCATCACTCCAAGACTGTACCGGCTCCCAAAAATCTACAAAAATTAAAATTCCACTCAGACCGATCGTCAGCGGAATAAACTCACCGACTTACAACCTAGCACACTTCCTCGCCACAGAACTAAATCCTTTTACAGGAAACTCTATTACTCACGTCCAAAAATCATTTGACATTATCAAAAGGATACAACAGATTCACATTAAACCCTAAGACATCATAGTGAGTTTCGTCATAGTCTGATACAATTGATATTATTAAATCTTTACCAACCTTCTCTTCCAAACTCATACCTTTGATAGAACACTGTCTCAATAATACATATCTTTCAATAAACAATTCTACGAAAAAATACCCTCAGGAGCATCAATGGGATCACCAAACTCACCTGTAATAGCCAACATCTTTATGGAACCTATAGAAACTAAAATCTTCAACCAATCCAAGCTAACACGAGAATCTTAGTTTCGTTACGTTGACGACTCCTTTGTCATCTGGCGACATGAACTAGATGAAATAAATAAGTTTTTCGATTTCATGAATCAATTACATCCTAATTTCCAGTTCAACATGGAAATTAAACAAAACGGAAAATTGCCTTTCTTGGACGTATTAGTTTACAAAAGATCTGATAACACATTAGGACATGAAGTTTACAGAAACACCCACTCATACAAACTGTATCTGCCAACTTTTACCGTTGTTTAATTACGCAGCAATTAATTGTTCATGCAATTAATTAGTATTGAATCTAATCTCTCTTAATACTTAATCAAAAGGGATTTTATGTAAGAAGACCTAAGATGCCCATTTAACAAAAATGGTTTATTTCGTAAAAAACCTATTCTAAAACTTGACTGGTTCTATCCTGGCATTTAAGCTTTTCTAGCGCGAAAATAGCGTTTATATTTATAAAATATAAGAAGATTAATGTTAATATAGACAATTTAGAATATTCTCTAATGCTCACTGCAATATACAAATCATTTAGCGCAATTGATTGAATAAGTAAGATCTATTTTGTTAAATTCAACTCTTCGCACGGAAACCCCGTCACGTTCTATTCATCTTAACGTTTTAAAAACTCTCTCAAAATTATTTAAATTGTTAATACAATGATTTGGCATTCCGT
The DNA here is from genome assembly GCA_010014905.2 of Druon quercuslanigerum. NCBI lineage: Eukaryota > Metazoa > Arthropoda > Insecta > Hymenoptera > Cynipidae > Druon > Druon quercuslanigerum. The sequence continues at coordinate 2,886 of JAAAKG020139954.1, read as the reverse complement.
CCTCACAGATTTTTGAAAGAAGACTTGATTGGACAATCAGGTTCGACCAGTCCTCACGTGGGGCGCTTTGGCCAATCACATTCCCTGTAGGAGTGAACTGCACTGTTGACAAACATCGGCAAAATTTGTACTTTTTGTACACGATTGTAACCCGAAATATCTCTTTTTATCATAAGAAAATCATCTCGTTAATAATACAATATTATTTAATTATTAAATCTATTAGATTAGATTAATGTACTTTCTATAACATACAAAACACTTTAGTACAAAATATTTACAAAATTTTTAAAGCGCAATTTGAATAGAATATATTTTTTCTTGCGAACTAACGGTACATAATTATATTTCTCGAGTCATGAAAATTCTAAAGCCATGCGCAACTTTCTTTTGCTATTGAAAAAATGGATTTATCATATTTTGTTTGCTTACTCTACACTGTTTTTATCAGTTACTATCTTCGTGATAGAAAATGATTAACAGTGAAACAATTTCTATCTTCTTACTTCCAGCTTGGAAGAATTAGTCCAAAAAATCGTGAAGAATCATAATATTGCTCAGTTGAAGAGTTATTTAAAATACTGGAAGTAATTAAGAAACAGGAAAAATGTTCAAAGCATTGTAATAATATTCCTTCTAGGTGATAAAGAGATAAAGGAGCTAATTATTGATTAGTAACCAATTGAAAAAATTGATTTATTTTAACCTCAAAAATTATTATAAATTTTTCTAAGTAAGAGGCATAAGTATACCTTAAGCAAGACTCTGAAACAAACAAAAATTAAAACTAATTTTTAAAAAAGTGAACATAGGAAGAATTTATATTCTACTATTTCTAAAACATTGCATATAAATATAAATGCAGCTACAACCGTTTTAATACTAATAAGTACAATTTTTATACCTCAATTATATAGTTAAAATAAAAACCATTGAAACATTCTGATCAATCTTCTTTTTGTAAGAAATATGTGTTCTATGTGCTGTTTGAAGATTTTGTGAGTTAATTTTGCACTGGCGATATGATCAAATAAAAGTTATCCAAGTAAAAAATGATTTCATGGTATTTTATTGAACTTCATTTTTAAACAAAATAATTGCATGGAAAACAATGTAAAAGCGCGCTCCGCGCGCGGATAAAGTTTTCATGTAATACAATAATTAATAAACAATTTTTAAGTAAGTTTCCGATGCAGTTGCCGAGAAAGATACAACTGGAAAAGATACAGCTGGAAAAACTCAGAAAATCACTAAGGAGAAATCGTTATAGGCAATATGTGATATAATTGAGGACGAATGTACGCCGGGTAAAGGCGTCCCATGCCGAATCTCGGTGTTACCGTTGCCACAGTCCCGGTTATATTTCTCCAGAATGTACCAGAGAAGAACTCAGTGACAATTGTCGTAGATGCAGTCTGGAGAGCCACAAGGTATCGGAATGCCAGAATAAGGAGACTCCACACCCGCCTCCCACAAGAAAAAGAAAATCTTAAAGGTTTTCTGAGTGGAAGGAGCTGCGAGGCTTAGGAAAGTAGGGGTCGGGTTCCAAAAAATATGCGTCCATGATCAACGGCCTTCAAGTAACGCTTGATGTAATGAAGTAATTCTATATTACGCAGCCTTAATTTGGGTGCCATATAGAATATACTCAATCTTCCTACAATAAAAAAGCTGTATAAATAGAGTTGCAAAGAGGCGGTCATAGAAGAGATTCGGAGCGAACAGGCCAGTCTCTGCCTTTAGGCGTAAAACCTAAAGGTTCAAAGGTGTAGATAGGGAGCCAACAACAAGACCAACTTCAAAGTGCGAAGTTTGTTATTTTTTTAAATTTCAATAATATTTCTCAACAAACAAACAAGATTCATAACTCACTGCTTCTCTTAATTTATCTTAAATTAAATTGTATGTTTAAAAAATAAATTTCTGCTCGTAGTTGCTAAATATATCTTCCTACTGACTTCATTTTAGCATTGCAATAGTTTAAACTTAATTGTTTTGATAATAATTTATAATCAAATACCTTCTTTGATGCACTATATTATTTAAAAAATTGAGTAGCACTTAAAATTCGTAAAAAATACGGAATCTGCTGGTTTATTATAAAATTGTTTATAGCAGAAACATTCAAAACTTGATACAATTCATTTCAGAGTGCCAGCCCACAATGGGGACTAAACTTAAAAAGCTAGCCAAAACCTTAAAAATGGAGTTTCACTTTCGGAGATTTAAATTAGTGGAATCGTTAGTGTGATAGTCCTAAGGTTAAAACCTGAAATAAAAAGGGTCCGAACTCTTATACCTGCTTTTTGATTTCAGTTCAAAGGTACGCTTCGTGCGAGAAAGCATCAAAGAAGAATAATCAGCTTAATTCATTGGGAAATAACGAAAAAATGCTATACAAAATTAGAAACACACAGAGAAAATATATAGAGTTCTAAAGGCCTCTGTGCCCGCTTCTGTCCTAAGATGTAGTTTCTGATGTTCTTTAATAGCAAATTGAAAAAAACCCAGCTGCCCGGAACTGCCCACTGGCTTTGTGCATGTCGCAATCAAAGACATTCAAAACCCTCTTTTACCAAGTTCCAAATAAATAAGACAAAATTTTGAGCATAGTTTTCAACCATATTAGATGCGCTTTTTGAACTTCAATTTTTTTACTTTAGATTCGCAATAAGTGACCTCGAAAATACCCGTCTACCAAGTTTTAAGAGAATCAGACAAAATCAGACTACTATCTGATTTTTTCATGTAGTCCGGTCACTTTGGGAATCATTATCTCGGATAAAAAAAAAGGTACAAACTAACAGTTAGATGCATGTCAATGCGTCTTTATTTCTGCGTTTATTGAATGTTTGGCGGTTATTGTGCACAAATTTGGCGAGGAAC
>JAAAKG020139953.1:0-12226 GCA_010014905.2 Druon quercuslanigerum | reverse complement strand
TTTTCTTTTATATTAGTGTTTAGCTAATAAGTAAAAACGGAAAATTTGATTACTTAGGCCCCTATGCTAGAAGCTTTACATTTGGCTAGATTTTCTAGGGGCATAACACAAATTGAGGCATGCAGAATTAAGATAAGAAATACAATTTATTATGTTATAGTTTTCTTTCCTGTTAAATTAGTGTCTAAAAAATAAGCAGAAACGAAAAATGAGGAATATTTGGTTATTTAGACACCTATGCTACAAGCTTTTCATTTAGTCTGATTTTCTTCGGGGATGGCATAAATTGAAGCATGTCGAATTGCAATAAAAAATAAAATTTTCTAAGTTACATTTTCTTGTATATCAGTGGTTAAAATAAGTAAAAACAAAAAATGAGCAAAATTGGGTTTTTAGAATCCTATGCTGCAAACTTTTCTTTGAGTGCGATTCCCTACGATGAGGGTGGCTCAAATTGAAGTTCTTGACATGCAAAATACCGATAAAAAATACCATTTGCTATGTTATGTTTTTTTTTATAACAGTGGTTAAAAATTAACCAGAATTTTGTTCTTTAGTCTCGTATGCTGGAGGCTTTTCTTTTAGAAATTCCAGAAATTTTCTGCAAATTCGAGTTTTCACTGTGCGCCTAAATTTTTAAATATTGTCGTCCAGGAAAAATAAAAGCTGGCGGGGAAATATAAGGAAAGAGATAGGGACTACCCAATCGATTAGAATTAAATTCCACTTGTGAATAAAATTAGTTTATTTTTATTTTACATAATAAATGTCATTTTGATCTTACAAGGTAGACTGAGTTTAAATAGAAAACTTCAAAATTGATTTATATACTAAAGTAAAGGGTTCATAATTTAACCTTCTTAAATTGGAACCATTAATAATTTCCAAAATTATAAGAAAGGACATTGCTAAAAAAGATGATGATTTTATTTAAAATAAAAAATTTTAATGTTAAATATTACGATGTTCACTTGAAAAATAAATTTTTCACTTTTGAGGTTCCCGTTTTTCTAAGTTGAGGTCAAAATTATAATTTTTGGGTTTGAGTGAGGGATGACACTGGTATGACACCTACAGTAGATTAATTGGGACTATGCTCATATCCACATAGTAACTTAGAGGATTCATTTTGGGTCTAAAATGCCGGGAATTTATCCGGCATATGTCCCTTTTCTTTATTTACAAATTCACAAAACACAAGGTGGTTTGAATACAAAATTAGGGACAGATTAGAATTTTAATATTTTAAATAAAATGTAAAAAAATATCTGCACAAAGATTAATTAACCGTGTAAATTTTTTTGATGACTTTCAAATTTTCTTAATATGCAATCTTGGGACTCCATACAATTTTGAATTCCAAAATATTTGTAAAATTATATCCGATTTTATTTTTTTTTCAATTCTGAAGGATGGGACAAACATATAAAAATATAAATGAATTAAATTCGAAAAATTCTCTCTTTGAAGAAAGTAAAAACTCATCGAGTTGATCGACAAAAATATGTTTAATTCTCACAAGTCCTAAAATAGAATTTTCTGGCGGTAGAAAAGCGCTGGGATTAAGCAAGAAAATTCATGACGTAGTTGTCTGCAACCTTCGGAAAAATTCCATAATGTAAGAGAAGTACCTATTCAGTCTAAAGTCGAGAATTTATCCTTTCGTACGTCGACGGAGATAATAAATATGGTATTCAGTGTCTCCTGGATTGGCAATTGGGTATTCACCGATGGAAAATGCGTATAGTGCGTTAAAATGATAAATTATTTTTAATCCATTTAAGGGTCATAATTTCTGAAGTGTACCCACCCCTGAATAAAAAGTTGTCTGATCCGGGCAAAAATGGTACTTCTCGCACAAAACATTGATTTATTTCGACAAATTATTATTATTAAAGTGGAGGGGCAGAATTTTTGGGCTTTTGAATGTAAGGCTTTTTTTAAACATTTATAACTTTTTTTTCTGATGTGTTAAATAAAGTTTTCGTATGAAATATTTTCGATAGATTTTTCACCATATTTTGACACGATTCATTTTATTTGTAAATAGAAAAAAATCTGAGAGATTTTCCTAAAAGACATTCAATTTTCAGAGTGTCGAATTAATTTGTGTTTGAGTAATAAAACGGTACATGTGATGGGGGTACAATTTTTGGATTTTTCAATTTTAAACTAAAATTTCATCAATTTTCAAAATCAAAAATAATTTTAACTTTTGAAAATTTTTAAACTTTCTAAAATTTAAAAAGCATTTTAGAAAGAAAGCTGAGATTTTGTCCTACGGGATCACCAACTTTTGGCCCAAAAATTGTAACTCCATTGATTTTTTCAAAATTTTTGTTGAATAAATAAATTTTGTGTGTGAGAAGTACCATCAACAACATCTTAGCCTGATCAGAACACTTTTTATTCAGGAGTTCATACAGAAAATTAAACAAATCCAAGAGGTTTTTTTAATAACAGTTTAAAAGTCATCATCTTTGTATATTTATAAAAAATTAACTTCTTTTTATGTCCTTATTTTTCATTTTAAAGTACAATATTTAAAATAGAATTTTAATTATGAAATTTTAGCTAAGGGGCCAACTATAAATTATGTAACAATTTTTATCTTTGTTTGGAGAGAGGAGGTAATTAATAATTTTAAGTCATATTTTTATTAATTTAAACCAATAAAAAATAAATATATTTAAGATTATATCATATTGTTACAGATCAGTAATTACAATAAAAGTTTATGTAATAAGGTTATTCTAGTTATTGAAAATCAATAGCATTCAATATCGACATAATTATATTATTTTGACTTTTTCCATCATTATGTGGAAAAATATTCATAAAAATAAAGATTTTTTTGTTGAAATTTTTTTAATTACTACAACTCACCATAAAGTTAGTTAAATTTTTTAAGTGTACCATTCTTTGCCATATAATGTAAATATAAAATATAAAAAATATAAATATATAAAAAATATTTAAAAAATATAAAATAAACCCACTCTTATATTGAATCCTATTCTTTTACATATTTGATGACAGATTAAACAGGAAATTAAAATATCTAAAAACTTTAGTGAAAAGTTTAATACTTCTAAATTGTTGTCAGAAATATTAGGTTTTTATAGTAAATAGCACTGTTTACTAAAAATAAAGTGTAGATAAAATTTTGCATGGAAGTGCAGAGACATTTTTTCTAATTAAAAAATAAGTAATATAAAAAAACAAACATCTTGTAACATGTTTGTTATTTTTATCATCTAATTATCTAATACCATTAAATATAATTACTTATTATAAATTAAAGGCAATATAGAATTTTAAATCGTAATTAAATGTTCTTAAAAGTCATATATTTTGGAATTTTGAGTTTTTCTGATTTTTTTCGACACTGATATCCATTTTGCAGATATTTACAATTGAAAATTCGCTACGATCTTCAATTTAAAAATGTTTAAGTTTTAAATAATATTTTAAACAGTTCAATTTTTATGATTTGCACTTTAAAAATTTTGAATTTTAAAGATGTGTTAATCAAAATTCCTAAATTTGGACTATTTTGAAGGTCAAAAGTCAAGAGAATTTTGAAAATGTAGAATAGAAAGTTATTCAATTTTCAAGATTTAAATTTTAAAAGTATGCGATTTAGAACCATTTTTTTGTAATATTTCAAATTTTAAGTTTTATAATTGAAAATTCTTTACTTTTAACGATTCATAATTCAAAATTCTTCCATTTTCAACATTGACAATTAAAGAAGGCTGTACAGCACTTGATAACAAACATTTTTATAAAACCTGGTTTTATTTCACTAAAAATTTAAAAAAATTTAATAAGAGGCTTTTTTTTAAAAGTCTCTTTCTTTTAATAAATGAAAAAATACAAAAAAGGATACAATATTCAATTTTTATTTTATCGGAAAAGGATACATTTTTTGAATCTAACCTTTCTCATTGTCTTACGCATCCCCATATCTCAAGAGCAAATTTTTAATTTCGCAATAAATTAAAAATTCGATTATTAATCATTATCCTTAACTGATTTTGAAAACACATTAAATTTTTATCTTAAAATTAAAAAAAAATTCTAGACTTAATTTAGCAACGCTTCAGCTTGGGACAGGACTTTTTTGATTTTTAAATACTCAATTGAAGATCCATTAATTTGGAATGTTAATAGTTTAAAGGTATGCAATTTAAAAAATTTTCTAGAACATGCAGGTCAATTTTTTAGATTTTAAATGGAAAACTTGCAAATTTTAAGTTCGCAGTTCAAGATTCTACAATTATAAAGATGTATCAATCAAAATTCTTAACTTTTGATAATTTTGAAGCTGAAAAGTCAAGAGTTTTCCATTTTCAATCTTCCAAATTGAAGAAATTTCAAATGTAAATCATCAGTATTACAAAATTTTTAATAAATTATAATACTGAAAACCTGCAAAATTATAAATTGCATGTAAATATACAAAATTTAAAAGTTTTTTATTTTAAAAGTAAATTAAATTTCTACAGGTTGAAAGATTAAAAATTAAAGATTTATTAATTTAGAATTTTTATATTTTAAAAAAAATTGTAATATTAAATCTGTTTTTGAATATTAATTCAATTTTGAACATTTTCAACATAAAATTCTACAATTTTTAATATTTACAATTGATCCAAACCCTTGCAACTTGTGGACGGGGAGTGTTAAAACCTGAAAAAAATGTGTCACATTATTTATGGATGGTCCCTAAACTAAATAATAATGTCTGATTGGTGTGAGAAATTGAATGAGAATTAAATTCTATTGTTATTAATGCAGTTAAAAAATGAAATAGACAAGAATGATTTGTTTGCAGTAGAGTGATGGATCATCGTGTTCGGCTTCGAATAATAAAACCTACGCTTCGCGAGCGACAGCTAATTAGCATTGCATTTGTATTTATTCAAAATCAATGTCTCGACGTGAGATACAATCGCCAACCACAGTTGCTACCAAGATCCTCGATAAGACCCACGAAGTCTGCATCATCCGAGAACGAAAGAAAAAAACATTATTTGTGTATTTATGTTCATGTACTTCTTGCACCATGGATTGAATCCTGATTTTTTCGTATTTATTTTATTTTACACTCACGAATTGCACGTATTATTATTATATTCATTCGAAATTCTATGAAAAATCGTGCACCGTTACGAAATTCTAGATGATTTTAGAAGCTGGATAGTAGAATCAAGATTCCTGTTATACCGACATTTACTGACATCTCGAGAAATCAAGGGTTCGTGTCTGTGCTGAAAGGAGCTTCTGGACTTACAGCCACCCAAAAAACATACACAAAAAAATGTACATTTAAATTAAACAATTTTTTGACTTTCTGATCGCCATTTTTTTAAACCGAATGTGCACCATATTGGATTCGCTATTTCGTTTTTGAAATTTTGGAATACGAATTTGAGATCAACGACGAAAAAAACCTATACAAACCAATTTTAATTCAAATTAAACCATTTTTTATTTTTTTGATCGCCATATTGGATTCGCCATGTTTTCAAAACTTTCCAAAACGTATTTTAAAACAGCGACCCAACAAAAAAACAAAAAACTTTGTTTTCAAAGTAAACGATTTCTTGAATTTTTAGTCATCATATTGGATTCGATATTTTGTTTTTGAAATTTTGGAAAACAGATTTGAGATCAACATACAAAAAAACCTATACAAATAAATTTTAATACAAATTGAACCATTTTTTTATCACCATATTGGATTAGCCATATTTTCGAAATTTTCAAAAACGTATTTTAAAACAGAGACCCAAAAAAATACACACAAACATTTGTTTTCAAAGTAAACGAGTTTTTGAGTTTTTGGTGACCATATTGGAACCGCCATGTTGTACTTGAAATTTTGAAAAACGAATTTGAGATCATCGACCAAAAATCCCTGTACAAACAAATTTTAATTCGAATTAAACCATTTTTTATTTTTTTGGTCGCCATGTTTTTGAATCTTTCAAAATCATATTTAAAGTCAGCGACCAACAAAACACACACAAAAATTTGTTTTCAAATCAAACGATTTTTTGAATTTTTAGTCGCCATATTGGATTCGCCATATTGCATTCACCATGAACGACAAAAAAAACCTATAAAAACCAATTTTAATTCAAATTGAACCATTTTTTTATCACAATATTTTATTCGCCATGCTTTCGAAACTTTCAAAACCGGATTTTAAAATAGCGACCCAACAAAAACACACACAAAAATTTGTTTTCAAATCGAACTAGTTTTTGAGTTTTTGATCGCCGTATTGGATCCTCCATGTTTTTTTTTTGAAATTTTAAAAACGACCAAAAAACCTGAACAAACAAATTTTAATTCAAATTGAACCATTTTTTATTTTTTTGAGTTTTTGAGTTTTTGGTGACCATATTGGATCCGCCATGTTTTTTTTGAAATTTTGGAAAACGAATTTTAGATCAACGACAAAAAAAACCTGTACAAACCAATTTTAATTCAAATTGAACCATTTTTTTCACATTATTGTATTCGCCATGTTTTCGAAACTTTCAAAACCGTATTTTAAAACAGCGACCCAACAAAAACACACACAAAAATTTGTTTTAAAATCGAGCGAGTTTTTGAGTTTTTGGTCACCATATTGCATCCTCCATGTTTTTTTTTTTTGAAATTTTAGAAAAAGAATTTTAGATCAACTACCAAAAAACCTAAACAAACAAATTTCAATTCAAATTGAACCCTTTTTTATTTTTTTGAGTTTTTGAGTTTTTGGTGACCATATTGGATCCGCCATGTTTTTTTTTGAAATTTTGGAAAACGAATTTTAGATCAACGACCAAAAACACCTATACAAACAAATTTTAATTCAAATTAAACCATTTTTTATTTTTTCGATTGTTATATTGGATTTGCCATATTTTCGAAACTTTCAAAGACGTATTTTAAAACAGTGACCCAAAAAAACACACACACACAAATTTGATTTCAAAGTGAACGAGTTTTTGAGTTTTTGGTCACCATTTTGGATCCGCCATGTTGTTTTTGAAATTTTGGAAAACAAGTTTTAGATCAACGACCAAAAGAACCTATACAAACAAATTTTAATTTGAATTGAACCATTTTTTATTTTTTCGATTGTTATATTGGATTTGCCATATTTTCGAAACTTTCAAAGACGTATTTTAAAACAGTTACCCAAAAAAACACACACACAAATTTGACTTCAAAGTGAACGAGTTTTTGAGTTTTTGGTCACCATATTGGATCCGCCATGTTGTTTTTGAAATTTTGGAAAACAAATTTTAGATCAGCGACCAAAAGAACCTATACAAACAAATTTTAATTTAAATTGAACCATTTTTTATTTTTTTTATCGCCATATTGTATTCGCCATATTTTCGAAACTATCAAAAACGTATTTTAAAACAGCGACCCAACAAAAACACACACACAAAATTTATTTTCAAAGCGAACGAATTTTTGGTCACCATATTGGATGCGCCATTTTGTTTATGAAATTTTTGAAAACGAAGTTGAGTTCAGCGACCAAAAAACCTACGCAAACAAATTTTCATTCAAATCGAACAATTTTTTTCGAAAATTTAAAATGCATATTTGAAATCAGCGATCTAAAACACACACACACACACACGCATTTCTCCTTGAATAAGAAAATATATATTTAAATTTTAATTTAAAAAAATATGTTACCTCTATTTTATTAAAAAGATATATTTCGTAAACTACATTTTAAAGTGACGCTTTTACGCTTTGTTATTTTCAGCTCGTGCTTCGTGGAGTATTATTACTTCTTCAAATCTAAAGGCGGTAGATTCTGATACATATTCAACAAGCAATATTTTAGAACCACTACTTTGTCGTAATTATAGTTCGAAAGTCTTGAGAACATTTTCTAAACCCTATTTTTTTTATTTTAGAAAAAAGAAACTAACGATATATCCTTGGTTTTAACGATAACAATTTCTCTTCATTATTACTTTCTTCCATTTTTGATAGCTTAGTAGAAAACTAATAATTAAATATAATGTAGAGTTTATAAATTCGCTTTACGCCAAATATACTAACTGTAAAACATTAGAAATTATTTGTCAAAGAACGATCGAATTGCCCTTTTGTCTGACCACACACTCCATTGTTCTACTGGGAAGACTCAACATGTAAAGAGTAATGCTGATTATATAAAACTGGATTTTGAATAGCAAATAGTTTTCTTGACATATTCTCAATATTCTTTTTAAATAAAATAATTGTTAAAGTTATAAGGCTATTTTATTTAAAACAAGAAAAGTAAGAAAGTTGTTTATTCTTCAAAATACAGTTTTCTAATCCACGTATGAAACATATGTCAAATTTTTGTTTATTTTGATTTAAAAAGAAATTCTAAAATTTCCACAGAATTCCTGCGGCATTTCGTGGATTTCATACAGGAAAAAAATAAAGAATTCAATATCATTTAAGTTTAACTTTTTACTTAAAATTTAATGTTAGATTTTCAACAGAGTCGATTACAATTCTATTGTCTATTTTGATTCCAAATTTATGAATTTTTTCCAATTTTTTATTAATTACATAAAAAGAAAAAATTTTGGGAAGTTATTAGTTTCGCATCTACTTGTGAAATAAATTAGATATCGCCAATTTAATTAAATATTATAAATAAATACTATTCATTGCACTAAAAACTTAAATTTTAATGGCGGGGATCTTTATGCTTCATAATAAAACAGAATTTGAAAATTGTCTTTTATTAATTTGGAAAGGTACAATGATTTTAATAGAAATATTATTTTTAGTAATTACTCATTTTTACTCAAAAATGAATAATAATTGTAGATAATAGTTTCATATTTCTGGCTACCTTAATCAGTGAACGTTTTCTGAAATTGAAGTCAGATTTCCCAGATTTTTCAGCAAAAAAAGCTACTGAAGTTTTAGTAAATATTCCTATTGAGAAATCAGTTAAAAATCGACTGGCATCTAGGTACAGAATTACATTAGATATAAACACAATTTTTTTGAAAATGGGTTTATTGCATTAATAATTCTTAAAAAAATCAAATAAGCTTTGTATTAAAAGGATTGATTTGAAATCTAATTTTCTAATATAGTAACGAAAAAATGGTTAAAATTTTAACGTCTCCAGAAAGAGTTTTTTTCTTCTTTTTAGTATCGACATTTCTTGAAATTATTATCTTGAACAAGAATTTTTCTTCGCTCTACTGAAAAATTCCAATAATATAGAGAAGACACAGTGAAATTCAATGAATTGACATATGGATTCGCAATGAGCTTTCACTGATTCACATTCAAACAGCAAGTCGTACCTATTTCTAATAATTTTGTTAATAATTGTAAACATCATTCAAATTTTTAATAATAATTATATTTTTCAATTTGCAGATTAGAAATTATTCGGAACCTGGATTCGCAGAAAAATAAAATAAAACATAAAATATCAAATCATATATTTGCGACTAGAGAAAAAAAAGTTGCGCAAAAATTTGACTTTTTGAATTTTGTAGTTTATTCTTTAAGAAACGCTAATTATTTATTCAAACTTCTATAACTTTTGAACTTATTGCGTTATTTAAAATTTACTTTCTAGGTTATGGGGAGGTTTATTGTCCTATTTCGATATTTGTTTGTAAATTCTACACAGGTTTAATATTCATATAATGGCTTCAATTTTTTGAAAATGGAAAGAACCTATATTCTTAAAAAAACCCATTTTGTATTTGCCATTTTTTAAGTTTTTACTTTTATCAGGAAGAAATCTTGTGAGTTTTATGAGAGACAAAAATCATTTTCGTGGTCACTAGCATTTTTTAAAATAAAATATGCTGAGATACAGAAAATGCTAAAAAAAGTTTCGCAAAAAATTTTTAAATACAATTTTTCGAAAAAAATTGTCTGCATACAACCTACAGAATGTTTTCTGTAATATAAGCATATAATTTTTTAAATGTTGGATAAGCGAAAGAATTTGGGTTTTCTATCAAATTCGACTTTATCTCAACGGTCGATATCATAAAAGATTAAGATGTATTTTTTGTAGATAATGAATTTTATCTTCTTGATTAAACTTTGAGTAGAACAGAAGAATAGAAAAATAGAATACTAGAAGTAGAACCTTTTAAATTGAGAAAATTCTTTTCATAGCATCTTATGAATTATGACGTTTTTTACAAGAAAAATGCGAAAATTCGATTTTTCTTTATATTTAAAAATTTTATGGAGTTTTAAGAAAATAATTGGTTTTTTGAGAAACAAATTTTAACATTCAATTACTGATATGATTTTAAATGAATACGAAATGGAGAAAGATAAGATTCAAGAAACCAAGAAAGAAAGGTAAAAATAATAGTACAGAGAGGAATATGTAACAAGAAGCAAAATTGGATGAAGAAGGTGAGAGGATAAAGATGACAAATAAGGAAAAGACGAAAGAAAACTGTGAAGAATAAGGAGAAGAAGAAGAAGAAGAAGAAGAAGAAGAAGAAGAAGAAAAGAAAATATAAAAAAAAGAAGAGAAAGGGGAAGTCGATGGATGGAAAAGGGGAGAGAATTGAAGAGCAGAAACGAGAAAGACGAGGAAAGGAATGGACGAGTGAAACGATACGAAGGGTAAGACGAAAGGGTGGACCAACCGGTCCGAGGTTGGCACGGCTGGGCTCTTGCATAGTCAACGAACTCTGCGTGTTCGCGACGTGACACTGACCCCTCAGGGTAACGTCCCGACAACGTAATGCTTTATCTGGAATATCAATCGTTATAAAAAAAAACACGTTCCAATATTTCCATAATAATCACCATTCATAATAATTATAATTAGTATACTATTTACTCCATACAAAATAGATTCTTCACTTGGAAAAATTGAATTATGTTTTCCTAATGTTCCGTGTATACCAATCATTAGTATTCGGTGACTAATATTCGCTCAAGAATCTAATAAATAAAATATCATTGGTACGCAGGTAAACAGTAAAAATTGTTTTTTAAAAATCAAAATGAAGCAAGATAAAGCAATGACATTGAAAATTCCGAGCGTTCGAATTTACCCCGAACTGACCCTTTTAGTCCCGTTTTAGGGCGATTTAGCAAAATGAAGCAATATAAAATAATGAAATTGAAAATTCCAGGTGTCTCACTTTACCCCGAACTATCCCGTTTAGTTCCATTTTTCGATAATTAGTGAATGTTCATGATTATTTTGTATAACATTAAGAATCACGTAACTATAGGTCTTAAAGTGAAAAGTGCGAAGAATAATGCCAAAATTCCTTTAATAAGTGAAAGAAATAATAATTTGAATAAAATAATTAAAATTGAAAATTTCTGTTGTACTATTTTACCCCGATGGATCCATATTAGAACCGCTTTAGGGCGATTTAGCAAAATGAGGCAATATAAAGTAATGAGATTGAAAATTCTGGGTGTCTCATTTTACCCCGAACTATCCCGTTTAGTTCCATTTTTCGATAATTAGTGAATGTTCATCATTATTTTTGATAAAATTAGGAATAATGTAACTGCAGCACTTGAAGTAAAAAAGTGCGAAGAATAATGCTAAAATTCTTCTAATAAGTGGAAGAAATAATAACATCAATGAAATAATTGACATCGAAAATTTCAATTGTACTGTTTTACCCCGAACCGTTTTAGGGTAATTAACGAATTTTCATGATTTTTTGTTATGAAATAGATTCTAATACATAAAAAAATTAATCATGTTTTACTAATATTTCATTTTTATCGATCAGCAGTCTTCAGTAACTAAACTTCTGAAAGAAACCTAATAAATAAATTTACATCACCGTAGGTACGGTGAAACGAGGCTAAGTAGGACATTTCTAGTTAAACGAGAAAATCTTTTCTTTTATGAAAATGAAGCAATACAAAGTATCGAAACTGAAAATTATACGTGTCCCATTTTATCCTGAATGATCTCGTTCAGTTTTGTTTTATGCTAATTAATACATTTTCATGAATTTTGTATGAAAGTAAAAATTGTGTAACTATAGCATTTTAAGTAAAAAGCATTTGTTATGAAACTAAAAAATTGTGTAACTATAACATTTTTAGTAAAATTTCAGTCAAAATATGACTGAAATTAAAAAAACGAAATGAATGCAATTTATAATTCTGAGTGTCCCACTTTACCCCGAACTGTCTCTCTTAGTAACATTTTAGGACAAAT
>JAAAKG020139952.1:0-12226 GCA_010014905.2 Druon quercuslanigerum | reverse complement strand
AACCTGGGTCGGAGCAGTGTTGCGGAGTGAACGTGTTATTTAAATAAATAACACGAGAATTCCAGATCAATCTAAAACTTTTATAACACCTTCCTCACACTACTCCCCTCCCCACCAAGTGAGTCACGCCTACCCGAAAGGGAAACGGCTTAATGGTGTAATAATAATAATAATTATTATTATCTTGTGTGTGTTTCTAAAACAGTTTTTAAAGTGTTTTTTATTATAACCATTAGAATCTGTTACAGGATTATGTAGTAATAATAAAAAGACGAAAGTAGCTTCATAAAGCCATTAATTTGAAAAGGGATCTCTTAAGATATAACAAAGTATGTGATAGTCGTTAATTAGAACTTTAGACTATATTAGAAATAATGATTTTTCAGAAAATACCCATTGAAATAATTTATTTTTATGTTACATAATCTTTTTTATTTTATACCTTAGTTTATCCTATAAATTTTTCCCCTGATGCATAAAATTATTCTTGAAAAAAATTATTATTTTCCAATCTCAAATGCAAGAAACGTAACTGTTTTAAAAATCATCTTTTTAGGTGAAGTCGCCTCGGTTTAATTTATTATTTTGGTTCAAAATTCATAATTTTTGTTAAAAGCTCATCGTTTTTTTTTAAATTAGTTTTTCTATCATTAAATAATGTTTAAAATAAAAATTTAACTCGTCTGTTTTTTAGGTAAAAATGATCTTCCTTAGATTAAAAATTTAACTATATGTTTAAAAAAGTATGCATTTTGTTAAAAATTATTTTTTTATGGTAGAAAATAAATCTTCTATGCTGAAAATTAATTTTTGGGTTGCAAAATCTATCCTTTTTGTAGAAAATTTATCTCTTTAGCTATTGGTTTGAAAATTGTACAATTATTTTAATACAAGATTAATCTTCTTGGTAGAAAATTCAATCATTCGGTTGATAGTTCAACTATTTTTTGTAAAACTCTTCTTATTGTATTGAAAATTCAATATTTTTTCATAGCACTTTTGTCTTTATTGACTGACAAATCTTTCCTGATTGAAAATTCAACTCCTGTTGAAAACTCGAAGCTTTTGGTTAAGCCCAACTTTTTTTAAGTTTAAAATATAAAACTTTTCGTCATTAAAATATCAAATATTACATTTTTGTTAATAATTCATCTTTTATATTTGAAAATGCTACTATTTGTTCGAAAGTTGAACTTCTTTCCTAATTCTTAAGAAAAAGTAAGCGCCCCCCCCCCTACCTGGATTTAGAAGAAATTACATAAAATAACGGGAAGTCGGGGGTCAAAACTGACGGGCCCTAACAAAGTAGAGTATATGATTATTGGTTCGAAATTTTAAAGAAGAACTTTACGTGGCCCCTTGGTCCAAATAAACTCTAATATTAGTAATTCTTGCTCTGATAAAAATGCAATATTTTATTTATATGTATCTACTGCATAGAGAATGACTAATAATAAATTACATTTGTCAATGAAGTGGGTTTGAGAACCCTTACAGTTCCCCCGCGGCGAACTCTGGAGAACCGATCGTGCCTCAAAATAATCAAGATCGCATTGGTCTGTCCCGAATCAAAAACATTAATTTAAAATTATCGAGATGGTACCGGGGCAGTTGGATAACATACGGCGCTCCCAACGGCACTGACCGGCGATCAATGGCGCCGCGATGTAAGATCTTAAGGGGCTCTGATTCTGAGGGGTGATAAAAACAAAAGAAAATCGATAGATCGCATAATAAAATGACTGTCGAAAAACGCTTTAATGTGTAATACATACGCAATTTTTAGAAGGAACCAACAAATATGAATTTTCAATAAAAAAACATGAATATTCAGCAAAGCAGTTGAATTTTCGAACAAGAAAGTTCTCTTTGATCGAATAGTTGAACTTTCAAATGAAACGGAAGAATATTTAACAAAATTTTTCAATCAAATAGTCGATTTTTAAACAAAAAAGATAAAACCTAATTAAAAAACAGTTGCAATTTCAACACCATATTTAAATTTTCAATAAAAAAGGGATGAAAATGTTCTCTCCAAGAAAAAGAATTTTCTAAAAAACAGTAAAATTTATAATAAAATAATTGTGGTCTTGACCAAATAGTGGAATTTTGAACGCACTAATTGATTTTTTAACAAAATAGTTTAAGTTTTAAATAAAATTATGAATTTTCAAAAAGAAAAATGAATTTTTAACAAAGAAGTTAAACTTTCAACGAAGTAGTTGACTTTTCAATCACAAAATATTTCAATATTAAATCCTAATATTCGAAAGTAACCAAAACGAGGAATTCTTAACGAAAAATGAAATAGTTGACATTCAAAAACATTTGAATTAAACGGAAAAGACGAATTTTTACAGAAATATTTGAATTCTGATTAAAAAATTTCAACCAAGTATTTGAATTTTCAACTAAAAAGATGAATTTTCAACGAAAAATAACTGCAAATTTATAATTAAATTTTTGGCTAAAAACAATAAATTTTTAGCTAAAAATGGTCTATATACATTTTTAGTTAAGCGAATTAATTTTCTACTAAATAAAACCCATTTTCAACAAAAATGTTCAGTTTCCAAAATTAATTTTTAACTAGGAAAAAATAAATGTCTGCAAAATTGTGAAATTTTCAACCGATGAGTAGAATTTTAAACAAAAGTATTTCATTTTTCAAACGAGAAGTGGAATTTTTAATGAAAAATTTATTAATTGTATTTTCGATCAAAATGGATCAATTTTCAGCCGTACATGGATTAAATAAATTTTCAATTAAAAGAATTTTAATTATTTTCTGCTAAATAAAACAATTATTTAGCGAAATAAATAAATCTGCAAGAAATATAATTCATTTTAAACAAAAGTTGTTTAACTTTCAACCTATTAGTTGAATTTTTAACGAAGAGACATCAATGTTCAATTAAAAATGAGCTAATTACATTTTCGGCCAGAGACGACCAATTTCTAGTTTAAAAAAGGAGAAATTTCTAAAAAATGGTTAAATCTTTAATTAATAAGATGAATTGAAAAAAGATCAACTTTTATCAAGAAGTTGTATTTTTTTACTAAAAACTCAATTTTCAGTTAAAAATGGATTCAATAAATGTTCAGTTAAGAAAATAATTTCCTACTGAATCAACCAACTTTTCAACGATATAGCTACATCGTTAACGAATAAAATAAACCTTTAGCAAAAGTTGTTCCATTTTTAACCAAGCAGTTGAGTTTAAAAAAAAGTGAAGTTTCAACTTTTAAAAAAACGAATTTTTAACCAAAGTAGTTCTTTTTTCAGCCAATTAGTTAAATTTTCTATGATCAAAGATGTATTTTCCATGATAAATTAATTAATTGTATTTTTAAATAAAAATAGATATATAATATATGAATAGATTAAAGATAATAAATGGATAAAATAAACTTTTAAACAAAATATAGTTCAATATTCAACCAATTAAATTAACTTTTGAAGGGTTTAGCCAAAAATGGATCCAAAAAACTTTCATTTAAGATCGTTGATTTTCGGTTTTAAAATTAATTTTATACTAATTAAAACGAATAATCAACAAGATAAATAAATTAGTAAAATTTATTTTTAACAAAAGTAGTTGAACTTTCAACCAAGTAGTTAAATTTTAACGAAAGAAGATCAATTTTAAATTAAAATTTTAATAATTGAATTTTTGACTAAAAACGATCAATTCTCAGTCAATGTTGGTTTAAATCAATTTTCAGTTTGGAAAATTAATTTTCAACTGAAAAGATACGAACTTTTAACAAAGGAGTTGAATCTCTCATTAAATAATAGAATTTTTAACCAACAGAGATTGTTTCTGAAACAAACATATAATGATAGACATTTTATTTTGAAAGAATTAATTTTCAACGATAAAAAAATGTTAAGCGATAAAACAAAAAAAAGCCATATTTTCTTGAAAAACGTTGACAGCAGTCGATTAAAGAATAATTAGTTTTTAAAAAGTAAAAAGAGGAGAATATGGTTAATAGTGTAAAGTCTGCATTTCTGTGCCACACATGCAAAATAAAGTTACTAATTATCATTTTTGCAAGCTGTAAGCTGTGGTTTAAAAAATTAATTTTCTGTCATCGTGTATAGGGCAATTTTGTCTCTTTCAACAAGAGCATAAATCTGTGTCACTGGACCATAGTACTTGATCTGATTTATACTTTTGTAGCCATCCGGTAAATCATACACGCACCTCTATCGATTCGAACTGGGGAGCATCCTGGCATTTATCACGTTTCGATACAATCGGAAACACGATCGCTGACAAGGAATCGCCATTAAAACCTGCTCCAGTCTCTACATAATCCGTCGATTCTTGTAGTCACAGGTGTGAAATCCGCTTCACGTTTATCGCACAATCGATTAATTAACCGCTCCTGAGGAAAGTGTTAATTCAATGTTGCTAAGCAGATGTCGTCGATACGCATCTTTAATTTGGTTTCGTCGACGATCGAGTTATCCTTGTAATTGGGCCTGATGAGATAACTCACCTCGATGAAATTGTTCCCCTTAAATATTTTTTCGCCGATTGAATGAAGGGATTCGATCTACTAATCTATACGGAAATGGGTATAGTCTTTAGTCGTGGAGAAAACTACGCTCGAGCTTCGCTGGGATTCGAATCCAGGTCTAAAGATTGCTGATTGAGTGCTCTAAACCAACCCAATAAGCTACAAAGGGAACTAAAATTGATTATTTTCTTACAGCCTCCTGAAACTACAATCAAGAATGTTTATAGTCTTTAGCGGTGGAAAAATTCCGATTTATCTATAAAAGAATGAATTTCGATCCCTGTATCTTAGTGAGTTAGTGCATCAAACAGGCAATCTGTCGACCCATATTTTTTCTTCTGATTAGGGGACCTGCTCTACCAATAACCTTCTTACCTTCGTTTATGCGTCTATCTAACTCCTCATCTGTCTTTCTGTTCCTAGTAAATAAGCTACCAAGGTATACGAATTTATCAACTTGTTCAATTCTCTCATCATTCAATGCAATGTTGCATATTGTTTTCTCACTCTTTCCTTCGAACAAAATGGATTTTGTTTTATTAACATTAATTTTGAGGCCCATGCTCTTCATGCTTGTATTCAATTTATTCAACATTCTTTGCACGTCTTCGATTGACTCTGCTATAACAACCTTGTCATCTGCGAACGCTAACCCACGTACCCTTACTGTTTCGTGATCCACACCTTCTTCGTCGAAAAGAGCCATTCTTAAACACGTGTCCATAAATAATATAAATAGCAATGAAAACATAACGCAACCTGGTCTAACGCATTGCAAAATATCGAACCAGTCACTCAATTCCCCATTTACACTTTTCACTCGCTTTGCTACCCGTATATATTGTTCTTATAACTTGTAGGAGCGATCCATTTACTCCGCACTCTTTCAGGAATTCCCAAAGTTTACTTCTATCTACCTGGTCGAAAGCTTTTTGTAGATCAACAAATACACAGAAAACTTTTTTTCCCACTCTCAAACTTTTTTGTGTTATTTGCCTTATGCTAAATATTTGATTCGTAGATGAACTTCCTGGCATAAACCCAATTTCGATTTCCCGAATATTTGCTGCTGTTATTTTCATTACCCCACGAATAAGAATTTTTGACTATATTTTACTTACGGTACTTAATCAACTGATCCCTCTGTAATTATTGCAGGCGCTTGTATCTCCCTTTCTTTTGTATATTGGCACGATAATCGCTTTTTTCCAATCACCTGGGACTTCTCCTACTTCGATGCATAGATTTATTAGTTCGTTTATGAATTTCAGCGTTAATACTGTCTACCCCGGAAGCCTTACCGTTTTTCAAGTTCTTCATTATATCCCTAACATCAGTGACACAGACTTTCTCAGTAGAGTTTTCTAACGCATTGAGTTGTACATCGCAGTTGTGGTGTCCTATAGCTTCATTTCTAGATTGTCCCCTAAAATGGTCTCTGAAGGCGTCACTAACCCCGCGTGCCTCATATTGCATTTCCCCTTTGCCATTTCTCACGTTGACAAATTCTGTACTTTTAATTCCCTTCATTGCTTTATAAAGTAGTTGCTTGCATCCTTTAAACTCGTTTTGTATTTTATTTTCTTCTTCTGCTCTAATTTTATCTTTCCTTTCTCAAATTAGTCGCATGAGCATCCTCTTTCTACGTCTGTAATCATTTATACGTCTATTTATTTCCTTAACGCTGTCATGTTCAATGTTCTCCTATACGCTTCTTGCTTTGTTTTTTGGACAGTCGCAATTTCTTCAGTCCACCATACATCACCAGACATTCTTCCTACAACCGCGGTACCACGCACTTGGATCGCACATTTAACAATAATATCCCGGAACATATTCCATGCGCCTTCTATATCTTTATTCTTTATAAGCGCTTCCTTAAGCTAAATATTTGAACCGTACATGAAGTTCCTGGCATAAACCCACTTTGGATTTCCCAAATCTTTTCTGCTGTTATTTTTATTACCTCACGAATAAGTATTTTTGAGTATATTTTACTTACGGTACTTAATCAACTGATCCCTCTATAATTATTGCAGTCGCTTTTATCTCCCTTTCTTTTGTCTATTGGTACGATAATCGCTTTTTTCCAATCACCTGGGACTTCTCCTACTTTGATGCATAGATTTATTGGTTCGCACAGTCTATGTAGTATGTACTTGCCACCGTGCCTAGGCATTTCAGCGGTTTTTTCAGTTCTTGATTATATCCCTTAACTGAATGACACAGACTTTCTCAATTGAGTTTTCTAACGGATTGCGTTCTACATCAGAGTTGTGGTTTCCTATATCTTCATCTCCGGTTTGTCCCCTAAAATGGTCTCTGAAAGCGTCTAAAATCCCGCCTGCTTTATATTGCATTTCCCCTTTACTATTTCTCATGGTGACAACTTCTGTACTTTTGATAAAGTAGCTATTTCGGGTTTCAATCGTGTACAAAACTACGCAAAATTCGTAGTTTTGTACACGATTGAAACCCGAAATAGCTACTTTATCATAATGAATCATCGTGAAAGCATCAAATCTATTATTAAATTTGAATATTAACAGAAAGTGAAATGAATTCTTGATCAAAGCAGTTAAGTTTTGAACTAAAAATATTAATTTTCAACAAAAAAATATTATTTTTAACAAAATACATAAATTTTCACAAAACTATTTAAAAATAAAGAATTTGTAACGTAAGAGTTAAATTTTAAACCAAAGAAATAAATTTTGATGCAAGCATGGAATGGTCCAATTTTCAGCTGTAAAAGTTAATTTTCAACAACAACAAAAACATAATTTACACTAAAAACTGAAAAAATATTTAGTTATTTATTAATTTAAGCAAAATTCGAGTAAGTTTAAGATGTGTTTGAAAGTTTTCAAAAGGTTCCAAAATAATTTAAAACTTGAAAATGTTTCAAAATATTTATAAAAAAAGTAGATTTTTGATGATTTTGAACACAAAATTTAGAATGTGTCTAATAAATTTAAAAGGTTTCCAAAGAATAACATCTTTTTCTATGAAAGTTTGTAGAAAAACTAAACATGAATTTTTTGTTTCAAAAATTAATTTAGAAACATTTTTTTGGATTTTCTCAATAAATCTGGAAGATTTGAAGGCAATTTTTTCACTTTTGCTGCATTTTAAAAAAATTATAGGAAACGTTTGACTTCCAAGATATTAAAAAATTTGTATTTTAGATTCATGGAAAGTTCTTAAATGATTTTTTAAAACTAATTTTGAAGAGAATATTTTAAAAAAACTCTGAACTAATTTTGATGTATAAACTTATTTTTCTAGCCTAAAATAGCTTTTAATTATATAATTTCACCCTTTTTTGAAATTTTATGTTTCTTTTTGGTTTTCAAATTAGTTCGTTTTGGTTAAGACTTTAGGTACTGAAAAGAAAATAGAAGTACCATTAGTAAAACGTCTGCAGCTGGTAATATCAATCATATTACTTTTGAAATTAGGAATAATTATTTTCAAAATTTGAGGAAATTAGCTTAAAAGTTTTAGTCGACACTTGAGCAAATGTAATTTTTTATTTTGGTCCTTGTTCAAAATTTCTAAACTTAGATTTGAAAAAAACTACTGGATTGCGTGTATACGGCCTCGCATTAGATGGATATAGAAGGTTCGCACTGTAGATACTAGAACAATGGCCTATGTGTTTCCCGACGGTTTTCCCCGAGTATAAGAGAGAGATTTAAGCTTTAAATGGCCTCAAATAATCATGGGTCGTTTAACAGGGGTTGCCTTAAATATTTAAGTCAGATGATTCAGAAAAAGGTTTTGAAAGTGTGCAAAAATTTTCTGCCTATTCCAGGAAGTATTCGAAAATATTCTCGATTTTTTTTGATAAAAATGTGGGAAATAAAATCCTCCAGAGTTTTCATTTAAAATATCAATTGAAATATACATTCTTTAAAATGAAAATTTTGATTTCAACAAAAAAAGATGAAATTTTGATCGAAAAAAGGAATTTTCAACCAAGAATATCAATTTTCTACCAAACAAAGAAGAATTTTCCACAAAATACATGCATTTTCCATAAAATGGTACAATTTTGAACAAAATAAATTTTTAACCAAGATGAATAATTTTGTACCGAAAAATAAAAATATGGAATTTTCAACAAAATACATAAATTGTCAACCAAATAGTAGCATTTTTAACCAAGACGATCAAATTTCCATCGATATAGATGAATTTTCAACGAAACATATGAATTTTGAACCAAATAATCTAATTTTTAATAGCAGCATAAATGTTGAACCAAGAAGATTAATGACCTTTCGAAAAAGAAACATTAAGCTATCAAAGCACTCGCCACAAACATGAATTTTCAAACACAAAGATAAATTTTCCACACAGAAGATTATTTGTCTTTCAGACGAGAAGAATTCTCAAGAAAATACACAAATTTTCAATAAAATAGTTGCTTTTTCAACCAAAAAAATCAATTTTCTATCGAACAAAACGAATTTCCAACAAAATGCATGTATTTTCAACCAAATAATTAGATTTTCAACGACATTATTTTTTACTCAAGAAGATTAATTTCCTTACGAAAAACAAAAATATAGCCATCAAATTAATTAAATTAATTAGCCATCGTCACATAGATGAATTTTTAACGGAGAAGATTAATTTCCTATCGAAATAGGCGAATTTTCAATAAATTACGTGAATTGTCAACTGAATAGCTGAAGCTTGTTCTAAAAAAGGTAAATTTTTAATAAAACGTATGCAGTATTTTAATTTTCAGTGAAAAAAATTAATTTTTAACCAAAAGGAAACTAAATTTTAAGAAATTTTAACCAAAGAGATGAATTTTAAACCAAAAGTTATGAAAACCATAAAAAGTAGGTTTATTTTTTCGAAATATAAACACTATTGGTCTTAGTAAAAAGCATATGTAAAGCATACGGAAGGGACTGTCACGGATTTTACAGTGATACCATGTGATTTAAGAAGTATTAGGTTCGTTTTTGGCTTTCGACTATTGGAATGGAAGGTTATATATAGACATATATATTGGACGTGTGCATTGGACGCAGATCGGATCGACAATATCGCATTCGATCCGATCTGCGTTCATTTTTGGATCGGTTAATTCGATTCGATCGACTCACTGATCGAATGTCGAAAAACCGACATTCGATCCCTCCCACGGTCAGATCGAATTTTTCGATTCCATCGGCCCGTCGATTTTTGGATGTTTCAATTTAACATTATGTTCATTATTAAGCCCTTAAAATAAAAACAATTGAAATTTAAAAATTTCCATTTTAAAACGTGCTCATAATTAAACGATTGAATTAGGAGTTTTTAAATGGTGATTTTGTTAAGCTTTAATTTCGAATATTTGGAGCGTTAAGAATTAAGATTTTAATTTTGGCTGCTTTTTTGTCGTTTAGTTTTAAATGCTTCAAATGAAGAAATTTTAAATTATTTAGCATCAACAGTTTTAACTTTTGAATTTCAAACTCAATTTCAATCCCTGGGAAACATTTGTGTGAACTGTGAAAGAACCGGAAAATGACCAAGGATTTTTTTGTTGATGTAAGTAGCCAACTATGATTATTATAACTTAGAACTGTATTTTTAAATTTGTTCTTTAATTTAATTCAAATTTTCAAAACTCAAATTTTGAATTGCGATAATTATTTTCCGATGACTCGTTTCTAAAGTCGAACTTGTAAATGTCCATATCGGGCTTTACAATTCATATACTTATTATAGGTTTAAAATGCTATGATATACGTCATATTGTGTAATTTATGTTCTCCTATTAAGAATAGTTTAAAATTTCCATTTAACTTGATCACAAACCTAAACTAAGCTATGCTAAGGCCCAATAATAACGAATTCGACTTTGTAAGTGATAATTTATGCATGTATAATTTATGTATTTATGTATGTATGCATGATAATTTTTATTTCAAAAATGACTTTCTAAATTACTGTAAATTTTATCTTAAGTTGTTTGTAGGATGACAAACAACTGTAATCATAAACAAAATCTTAAATGCAAATCACTTGTAGGCAAAGGAGGTAAAAGCAGTTAAAATAGGTTCCAATTTTCTTCTTATAATATTTTATGACAAATTTTTATGAAAAATTATTATTAATCTAAATTGCAGAAATTCAGAATACACATTTTTTATATTCTTAATTCTCATCATGATGAGAAGGTACTGGTTTTGTCTAAAGTTTGATATGGTCGATTTTCATGAATTGTCCAAGTTTTGAGACCCCCTGAGTTAGAAAAACTATTTTTACGAAGGGGTCTGTCTATCTGTAGTCTGTAGTCTGTAGTCTGTAGTCTGTAGTCTGTAGTATCGTTTAGGCACGATAACTTTTGGAAGATTGATCAGACTGAATTCTGCTTTGCCAAACTTTTTCAAGACCTAAAAAGAAAGAACGAGTTCGTGAAACCAGCTCAAAACTTTTGAGACCACTTTTTTCAAAATTTGAAAATTCTATTTACGGCTATCCATAGTACTCAGAGACACGAACAATTTATTTAACTGACTTTTTTCAATAAAGTCAAAATTATCAGACTTGTAGCATTTTTAGTATCCCAAAAAAGCGAACAAAAATAGAAATTTTAAGCCAAACAACGCACAATATACGAAAAAAAGCCTGGAGCAATAAAATGTTTCTTTTGGGAAGCCTTGCAATGCTTTTATAACAACTTTTAAAATTTTTTCGAAAAATCGAAAGTTCAAATTTGGATAGCACAAAAAGAATGAAAAATCAAAAAATTCATTTCGTGGTCGAATTAGGCAAGAGACAACAAAAATGAGCAGGCCCAGATTGAGGACCTCAAAAAATCTACAAATTTTGTATTGATCACTTTTGTATAGGACATGCAGTTTTTGCTATATTCGAAAAAAGAATGAAAAATTTAAAAAAATTCATTTTTAGAAAATGCTCCAATAGAGGGCAAATGTCATGCAAATTTGTAATAAATATTTTTTCATAAGACGCGTACTGTTTGCTTTCATCGTAAAAAATAACATTAAAAATAAGACTTAAATTGTTTGAAATACGACATAGGGTACGCCAAAAAATCATTTAAAAAAAATTGTTATACCAAACAGTATCTACAAATTTACAATCAATAATTTTTATATAGGGCGTGCAGCTTTTTTTATTTGTAAAATTAATATGAAAAACAAGAAAGTTAAATTTTGGGAAAAACAACACAAAGAACGAAAAAGAGGATGAGAAAAAAGTTCTTTACCAAAAAAATATGTACAATTTGGTCATTAATTATTGTTTTGGAAATACATAAAAAATAAAGGATTTCACTTTACATAAAAGGAACACAAGTATAAAAATAAGACAATGACAATACTGAAATATGATATAAATGATAAAAATAATGTAACTTTGTCAAGGTAGCTGAGAATAAAATTTAATGTAAAATAAGAGACAAGTTATAAAGTATTCAGCAATAACAAAATTTGTACTTCATTTTGCAATATGTAAATAAGCCGCCCTAGGCTAAGGTACAAAAATAATTATCATATATTTCATATAATAGAGTTCAATACAATGGAGAAAAGTTTACATTCCGGTCAAAATCGAGTGCGAAGCACGATGTTGTGTCACGCACGCCATGTTTTCTCTTTATCTCTCTCGAGTGCGCGAAAGAACGCGTGTAGTACGTAGTATATTTTTCACCGCAGCGAGT
>JAAAKG020139951.1:0-34546 GCA_010014905.2 Druon quercuslanigerum | reverse complement strand
TATTATTATAATTTATGTTTATAAATATATATATATATATATATATATATATATATATATATATATATATATATATATATGTGTATATATATTATCAGGAAATAATTTCCTACATATTAAACGATACAGTTAATAATCAATATAATCTTATATGAATAATAATCTCAATAAATATCCTAATTGTTCATTTTTTATCACAAGAATTTGTTTATATGACTTTCCAAAAAATGGACATATTGGATTGGCCTACAGCACACTCTCGATGTGTCCTAAATTGAAGGCCACGTTCTTTAGCCAGCCATTTTGGATACAAATTTAAAAAGTTAAAGTACTTGTAATAGTTTTGGGACCACTTTTGTCAAGATTTAAAAATTCTATTCAAGGATACTCGTAGTAGTAAAAAACATGAAAAAATTATCGTAAATAATTGATTTTTAAATACCAGAGTTATAGCAGTTCTTTTATGGACATCCTACAAGACTTTCATAACAAAGTAATTTTTTTTAAATCGTTAATTCTAATTTTTATTGCCCAAATAAATTTTGACAAAATAACAAATTCTGTTTTTCGGCCAAGCTATGCAAAATACGGAAAAAGATAATTGAAAATTAATTGTGTATCCTAAAAACATAGATACATTTTTTATAAATTATTTTTTGATATGATGCGTAGTTTTCATTTTATTCGTAGAAAACGACATCAAAAATAATTTTAAAAAAATTTGAATAAACGATACAAGCCACGAAAAAAGATGATTAGACTAAAAAGTGTGTACCTAACAAATATCTAGAAATCGCGTATAAAAATCTTTTTGATAGGACGCGTAGTTTTTGTTTCGATCATAAAAAATAATATTTACTTTTTTTTAATTGTTGAAAATTTAAAGTCCTGAAGTTGGTAAACTTTATTTCACAATCAAAAATAGGACATACTATTTTTTTCGTCAAACCCCTTTCCTCTCAAGTAACCCAGTTTGTATCCAGGAAAAAAACGACCTCAATTCCTAAGCATGTCAGTATTTACGACAGTTGTGGGTAGCTTAGAAGGAATTAAGGGTCACAGAGCTCCGTCTCCCGAGATGCGGTTCATTCTGATTTACCACTCACGTACATAGAAAATTGGAATTAGGAGCAAGATAATTCTATCGCTTCTGGCTCCATGTGGAAGATTGAAATTCCCTCCTGCATTATTTCAATTTCGTATAAATATTTTTATGTAACTTACGTCAGATTTGATATGAGAAGCAGGGAATTGATTTATTTTAGAAGCAGAGGGGGAGCAACAGGTCCGTCTTAAAATGAAATAAACTTGGATTATGTAGATACATATATATGTACTAATAATAATTTAATCACATACTTTGAAAACATGTACCAGTGACAAAAATACAAGAAGAGACTAAGATTTTTTACAATATTTTTTAACACTATTGCCGTCTACTGTACCAAAAAATTCTCTCATAATTAAACAAATTGTTTAGAAAATATTTTTTTATTAAATTTTGGAAAGTATATAAAAGAGTTTCAATTAGCTTATTTAAAACGGTCACCTACACCCTTCGGAATTTTGTTTGAAATCAAAGTCTTTCCAGTAAAAGCTATTACCAAACTTTTAATATGATAAAATAAAAAGATGTCCATTTCAGATATTTTTTAGAAAAATAGCTTTTCAAAAATTCAGGCACGCTACATGGACCCTAATGCGAGAGTCGTAACATCTAGCCTCAATTCCTGCTCCCAGAAGTTGTTGCGAATTTTTTTTAAATGAGTTTTTTCATTGTAATTGGCTAATAAATATATTTAAGTCATGTTAATATATTATTTGTTAATCATGTTTGTAAATTCAATTTTTTCTACAACTTTTATCACTGCCTAAGCCAATATTTGAAAAATAAGTCAGTGTCGCGGCATTCTTGAAAAATTCTGATTTCTCAGGCAAGTTTTTGTTAAAAAACATCACGATACATTGCTTTCAAAATATATGAATTTTATAATAATAGTAGACCATTTATATTTTAAAGAAAACAGAAACCTTCTTTAAAAAGAATATTTTCCAAACGAGCGTAGATGTTTGGGATTTTCTTTTCTCATTCGACGTTTGAATATTAGAAAGCAGATTTTTTTTAAAACCCCACTTTATACATTTTTTCATTGTTGGGAAATTGCTGATGTCATGTTCTACACATATAATAAAAATTTCGTTTTGGCGACACCGTTGCTTCACATTGAAAAAAATTATTTTAAAAAAACCGAAGTTTTTAATTTTTCGTGGAAACAAAGAAAGAGACCCAACATGTTTATATAAAAGTATGATCGCCTTAAAAAGTATTACAAAAACACCTGTTGCTCTGTCGTGATACTTGGCATTTTGACATGAAAAAAAGAAAAACTATACTTAAAGAAAAAAAAATTTGTTCGAACTAAACAATGGCAAGTCCCTATCACACTAATATGATGCCAGGGTTTTGAAAAATATTTTGTTAATTTTTAGGAATCTTTAGGTAATATTTTAATGATTGTCACAAATTCAAAAACAATTTTCTAAGAAACTGTGATACCTCCAGTAAAAATTCTTTGACGTGGTTTCCACTTGAATTGTCCCCAATCAACACATGCTGAAGTCGAAAAGTTCGATATACTAAAAACGAAAAGCTCGACTTCAGAATATCTCAGTTTTGAGACGGAGCCAGACTTCAATTTATGCCTTAGAAAAAAATTTCTATTCCTTGAAGACATATATTTATGCCTTGAATAGAATTTTGTATGACTCCAAGACGAGTGGTTTATAACTTCGAGTGTATGCCTGTCCTAACAAAAAGAGCCACCCTGACTGTTGTAAAAAGCTTATTTTATTTATTATATTTGGTAGTGATAAAACAATCTTTTATAAATTTATACATTATAAATATATATAATTTTTAATCAATTTATTAATGGATTTTTATTTGTATTATACCTATTTGACAAGGATACCGAAAATGTTGTTTGTTTTTACGTTTTTCAACGGCTTAAAAGATACTTCTAGAAAATTACAATTTTAATTTTTTTAAAGGAAATTTTTAAGTTTTATACTTGTTCAGGCCCACAGATTCTGATTTTTTTATTTAAAAATAACTAATTTAATCCTTAAAAATTTTTGATTTCATAATTCTAATCTTATTTCTGAGTCGAAAAAGGCTCATCTTCAGAAAACTTTACGACGGCTTTGAACTAACCATGCTAAGACCAGCGTAGCCAAGACAAGGCTCGTCTCGAGACTCGAGACAAGTAAACGCCGCCTTTCCTCTCGTGACCATAAAACTAAGACGAAGGCTTATGTCTGGACTCAGTTTTGAGACGCAGACAAAAATCGGTGTCTTAGAGACGAACTCATGACATCACCAAATCGAACTCAATTCGAAGAATTTGTACTCGATACGTGGTCCTTTTTTCACCACAGAATGATATATCTTAAATAGAAAATCTTTCTAACAGCGTGACCCACAAATTTCTTGAAATTTGCTCTATTTTAAATATAATTGGACAATTGAAAATGTCTTTTAATCATACAATATTTCTGAAGTAAAAATAGAAAAGGTATAATTGCTAAACAGTGCATTTTATACCTTTAGCATCTTTGTAGTTTAGTAATAACCAATTTCCTGGGAGGATTATGAATTCAAACAAAAGTGCAATGTATAGGTTCCTCTTGTTACTGTATGCATTAATATTTTTTTCATTAAAATAAAAATAAAATTTTTTCTTTTATAAGGAATTTACAACTACATTGTGACCTACTTCCGTCAAATAAATAAGGTAATGTTTCATAATACCCGTATAATAATTTTTTAAGTGTAAAATTTATTTTTCATGGCCCAGATCTCTAGAGTCTTAGACATTTTTGTTCATTTCAAAGAAGAAGTGAAGGTTTGTGACAAGAGTTTTACCGGGATCGACGATTTACGTACGGGGACTAATGACATGGTCGTCGACATTTGTACGCGTCAGGTACAGCAATCGGAGGATGGGAAGACGTCGAGGGATGCGAACTATCGAGCGGGTATTAATAATGTAGACGAGAAGCTGGAATCAATTGGTGATCGTCAGAAGCTTTCCGTAAAATGGTTCTTCACAAATTAACTCTGGCAAGCTTAAAGTCACGTAGAGAACTGATTCGGAAAATTTGTATTCTAGATAGAGTTAAAGGATTTTGTCTCCAAGTTTAAAAATTAAAATAACAATAATGAACTTTAAAGAGCAGAACATCAATTTCAACTATATGTGAATTACAGTGCTGCACGATCGTAATTTTGTTTACAAATTATTTTACATAAAAATCACTAATGTTGTGATTATGCTTTTAATATAGAGCAGATATATAGATAATCAACAGACGAAAGAGGAGAAAGCCAGGAAAATTAAATCTAACTCAATTCAGTGTCATATCTAATTACATTATTCAGAACAATTTAAACTCTGTCTATCTACTCTATTTAAATTTCATCGCTCCACAAGATTTGAACTAATTACGTATAATTAATTTATTTCTTTTTGCGCAAACAAAACGCTGCTGGAAAACTTGTTTCTGTCACGCTCACAATATTTGAATAACCGCTTCCTCGCAGTCTTTGATGATACTCTTTTCATGCTGAAATTCCAGACGTTATCGCACTCAATCCACTAAATTCGGGAAGACCGCGAATTCCGAGTTCCATCTCTTTCTACTTAATCCAATTATCGCAAGTACTTGCAGGTAAATTTCGCTACCATAGAATTATGAGGTAATGCAGATACCTAATTACATTCATAATAATAACAGCAATAATGGTGGCCCCACGTTATTTAGACTCAATTATTGAATTATTAAATTATTAAATAAAAATAACTATTATATAAATTCTACAGGTTAAGCTATAATAAGGAAGACGTGTATTACAATAATAATTAGCCATTGAGAGCAAGGTGCGACCTTTACATGACTCTTGTGACTTCCCTTTAGTGGTTGTGGGTAGCTCGAATATCTGAACAGACGCTTTGTGTCAGTGGCACGTACCTCTGGAGCAGGAGGGACATCCGCCCAAGATCCAGAGCAGAGACAATGCCAAGGACGTAAACAATGGCATAAATGACAGACGAGGATGCGGGACGCGGGTGGTCGATGCCCTCTTGCATAAAGCGTTCTGCAAACATTATGTGCTTCCATTTAGAGTGAGAGCCTGTCACCAGTTAGACTTTAACTTCTGATTTCAAATACCCCGTGTCCCTGAAAATGTTTGTACTCTGCGTGTGCGCTGGCTTCTGATTCTTAGAATTCTCTCGTAAAAGGCAGTTTTATATTTACTCTTGTTTTAGAGAGTTGTATTAGGCATTACAATCCTGAGTATAAACTCCGAAAATTTGACTAAGGGATGTATAATAGTTGCTACCCTCTTCTCCTCGTCCACCATAACGTCTAATCATTCTACCCTCTACTCCCTTGTAGATTAATAGATAGATAAAAGCTTATTTTTCAGCCTGCTGGCCTTAAAAAATTGACTTGCTTACAATTCCATTTTTACAGAATTTCCTTAAAACTACCTATCAAAAACTAGTTCCTCGCCTCGTGTCGCACGCATGTCGCTAATTTCTCGCTTAGCCTCGCATTTCCAGCCTCTGCCCTCGCGGCTAATCCCTAATCCTTATCTACTTTTTACAATATGTACAATTTTCTTACATCTACTGCCTCTCCTATATATAATCTTTCCTTCCTTTCTCACACAAATATTGCACTCTCTTCCTTGGTTTAATCCACAAATATTTCCCGTTAAAACTTGACTCTCTTATTATGTCCTCCCCTGCTTCCTCATCTCTCTCCATGCTGTTTATTTTAACCAACTCATATACCCTCATTCCTTCCTCATGCATCCTTATCACTTCTTCCATCTGCAATCCACTCGTTCTAAAATACCTTTTTCTTTCCACCTTCATCCTCTCACCCCTACTTCCGTTTCCCTACGCCCACCAACACTCCCTAATATGCTTACTTCCCCCCTCTTCGAAACATTTCTTATCATATTTAAACGCTTGGCTCCCCGTTATAATCCCTAAACTCGTTCTTCCTTTGTCCCTTCTGTCAATATAGTTTGGCGCATTCCTTGCTCACCCCGGTGTTCATTTTACATACCTCACCTGTATCGCATTTACATCCTCACTGACCTTCTACTCCCCCCCCCCCTTCCACCATTCCGTGAATAAGACACGCATCACTAGCGAATCAAACAATTTCATTCTGCTTACAAAATCATCGGCAAACAATTTCTTTCCTAGCTCCAACACCTCCTCATCATTACATTTGACCTTTTCACTCTCTCTTTTATATAAACATCTACTTTCCTAATTCTTTCGAAACAGGAAGCCCAAGTACAAAAACACTGTCACCTCCTGTACCGCTTTTACCTTCCACTTTCACCCTAACCTATTTTTTCCGCAGTATCTTCTTAACCTTTTTATCATCTCCTTTAAAGCCTCTTCGCTCTTGGTTAGCAGCACTATGTCATCTTCGTATGCGAGTGAACATATTCTTACTCCCCCTACCCTAACTCTTCCTACTACTCCGGCTTCTAGCTTCCTTTTCATATCTGCGATTAAAATCGCAAAAAGCGTTGGGCTAAGCGGGCACCCTTGCCTCAAACCCTTATCCATTCAGAAGCCCTCAAAGATTCCCTCTCCCATCTCACCCTATCTTTCGTCTCCAGATACACCTCTCTTACCCTCTTGATCAGGCCTCTCTTTACTCTCCATCCACAACGTCAATAGTACTCCTTATCTGCCTAAAGCTCGCCCGCGCCTCAGGCAGTATGCTTTTCCCCTCAACATCCTTCCACAGCCTGTCCGCGAACACCATCGCGTATATTTTGTGCGCCGTATTCATTAGCGTAATTCCTCAATAATTTTCCTGCCTCTCCCTATCCCTTTTTTTATACAGTGGTACCATCAACCCCTTGCTCCACCCTCTTGGGAATCTCTCACCTTACATACTTTTTTCACTACCCCCTTCAACCTCTCCCTTAAATATTGTATGCCAAATAGCCATGCTTCGTTCTCTACATTGTCTAGCCCTTAGAACTTTTTAATTTCCTTATTTGCTTCTCTATCTCCTCGTCATTCAGCTCCTCTTCATCTACCTTCCTCGTTCTTCTAATCCGCTCATCTCTCTTCCGTGTATATGATCCCTGAAGTGAATCTTTAAAAAATTCCCTCTATTCTTCACTCCCTACCCTCTCACTTATCCCCACCTTACGTTTCCTACACCTATTAATTATCTTCCACACGTCCCCTTCTCTCTTAACATTTCTCAACTCCTCTTTCAGCTCCTTTTTCTTTTCCTGCACTATCCCTCCTTGCACATTACCCTAAACTCCTTTCTAATTCCTACGTACACCTCCCTTTTCGCAGTTCTTTCCTTCTACTTCCTGTAGTTCCTTTTCACCTTCCCTATAGCAGTTTCCCAACTACTGCTAATACTTCTCTATTGCATCTCTCGCTCATAACACTCTCTCCCCTAATAAATCTTCTTCATCACCCTGTCTTCCGCCACTCTCCCCGTTTATCCACAAACTTAATGGCTGATGGTCTGATTCCACCCTTTTTTTCACCGCAAATTTCTCTATATCCTCCCACCCTTCCAAATACATGATTACACAGTCTATCATCGTTGTCCCCATCTTACCATCCTATACAACTCTCCCCATTTTCTTTAACATATTCAACACTCTCAAAAATACCCCTTAAGACTCAATCTGGTGTCCCTCTGTGAGTCTTACTCTCATAAATCATTCCTCATCTCTCTCAATCAACCCCTCTAATTAACCAAACTGTCATACATCGATGGGTTTTACGATTAATAGGCTATATTTTCGTTACCGTTATGAATTAGGCTAACTTCATTTACCTAAGTTTTCAGGAGGAATTAATAACCCTTTATTTTTCAAAACACTTCCTACGAATTAAAAACTCAAGTATTTTATATTACAGTTTGTAACGTAATTTAGGCTGTTGTAACTTTCAATACAAGATATTTTAAAAGATTTTATTTCTTTTAACACTTCTACGTGTTTAATCAATTTCATACAAAATTAGGTTAGACTATTTATTACGGGATCAAAAAGGTAGCCTATTCTTCGTAGAGCACATCGATATATACTCTTTTCACTTACCCTTCTCCTTTTTACATCTTAACCCCTTGATTTACCCCTTCTTACTTCTGATTTTTATCCACCCACATAACTTAATGAAACGGGAAAAGGGGGCTTACCTTCTTCTATACATCCCTATCCTCAAACCCCTTTTCCTACCTCATCCCACTATACTATCCTGATGAAAAAAGCTAATATCTACATATTGTAAATAAACCTTACAGCTTCTTTTAAGTAAATCTATAGTTTAAGGTGGGGTCCTGAAAAGCAAAAGTGCTGTTAGAAGTACATAGAAATATTATCCTCCTCAGCCCGATTGAATATGAAAAATTAATTATTAAAATGATTGAAAAATTAAATTTAGGGCTTATTCTTTAATAAATAGTAATATAATAGTAATAATAGTGATAATAATAATAGTAATAATAGTAATACTTTCTAGGGACAACAGATTTTTTTGCCCTGTTTGGTTCTTTTCTTAATCTAAAACTATAAACATTAATTTTCAGACCTAAAACGACCTAGCGGAAGCACTGCATACTTTTTCTAAGTATCAGAAAATTCATTTCGGTATTTTTTTCAACAATAGGAAAAAAAGTTTAGAGTTAGCGTTTGCAAAATTCAGAAATTAAAATTATTATTAGACACAGTATTTCTTTGAAACACTTTTACCAAGTTATCATCTGAAATAAATAATAATGAAAAATCGTTGAAAGCCATTTATTTAAAAAATATAAATATGAAGTATAAAGCATTAACTATACCTTAATTATTATATGTCATTTCAGATTTCAAAAGCAATAAAAATAACTGTTTTGATCATTGATTATTTATAGTTAGGCACAGTTTAATCTTTATTTAAGCAGAAGTTACTCTTTAATTACATTTGCTTATAATTTAAATTACAATAATGAATTTAAAATTCAATATATGTTCTTAATACTATATTTTCATTCAAAGTAACAAGTTTAGAAGAAAAATAAAGTTTAATTTTGTTCTAAACGTGATGACATTAAACTAAAAGATTATCGCTATTTATTGAAATATTTCACTCGTGCATCCAGTCTGACTGAAACCTGACATTACTACTGCAAACTAAGGTCTGCATATTTCTGTCGGAAGTCTATTCGGCATGATTCCTTCATTAAAATTCAAAAAGGAACATATAAATTTATTTTAGAGATTAATATTTGAAGAGTTTTAGAAGTTTAGCAAGTAGATTACATTGTAAATTTTAATCTCTATGCAAATTATAAATTTACATTTCTGCTTGAAAGTATTCAAATTTAATGAACAGATATAAATATCAAAGGTTGCAGAAAGATCATTAAATTTCTGCAGCTAAAAAAAACGCCCGTACCGCGCTTACAAAATTTATTTATAAAACAAAAAATATTCTTCAGTATCAATCATTATACATATCCGAAATATGTAAACATTAGCTTGATATATTGAGCATATTCTTTCGGGTAATCTAGATTTTTGTATCAATTTAAAATTGTTACTCTAATAATATAATTATTTTCTCCTTTGTTTATAATAATATATTAACCAACTATTTTATCAAACTGAATTGACAACTTGTTTATTGCCTATAAAATTACAAGTTTCTACTATCATGGCTGGATCCTTGGAATAAATCATAAGGACACTTAGAAAAGCAATTTTAAGTAATTTATAACTTTAATATGCATAAATCCTAAATTTGGAAAGTTTTGCTCATAACCTTTCTCTTTTTTCTGGTAATAGTGAATCCTCCAGAGAGCTGAAATCGTTCGCATGACTAAAGTGTATTTCGATTTCCGTGAGTAGAAATCCCTTGGGCCAGAAGCAAGTCGTAAATTTTGGATAATCGGACGACTTTGGTAAAGGGGTAAGGATGTTGATATAGGCAGAATGGGAAAGGTTTGGTTGGAAGTAGAAATGGGAAGGAGTGCAAGCGTTGACCGAGAGAGATAGGCTCAGGGAGGCTAGAAGCCGGCTTAGACTGTGCCTATTTATCAGCTATTGTCTCAAGATCCCATTGGCACCGAGTCCCTAAGCCCCCAAGTCCTTCGACTAGTTTCTCAATTTTGCGCTCTGGGAAAGATTCCGGAATTCGCAAAACCTATACCTACGTGTATGTCTCTGGTTTCTACCTTCTGGAATCTCGGAATTCGCCACATGTATGGGAAAACAATATGTCTCCTGGCTGTATTGCTTCTCCTGGTTCTCTTTCTCCCTATCTTCGTTCCCCTACTAATAATAGATAGCAGTAAGGGAGTTCAAATGTAATTTTACAACAATGTATCGTACACATTCATAGCTCACCGCATTCTTGTGTGTTATAACCTTCCGCGGCGCACAAGGCAACTTTGGTGAAGGCATAAATAGATTAATCGATCCAGTTTCGATTTAACATCGACTTAACCATAGCTTACGTCCCTTTGCTAGTATCGGTACAAATGCGGACATTTGGTGGATAATGGTTTGGGCATTTAAAGTACTTTCAAGATTTTTATGGGCAATCATTATGGTGAGGGTACTGCGAATGTTAAAGCCTTCTTCAATGCCTGCTTATATTTTCCCTGACCCCTTTCTCTACTTATTGCACCCAATATTCTCTACCTGTACCACTCCCTCATCCCTCTCCTCGCACCCCGTATTTCCTCTCCTTATACCGTCCCACCGTCCCCTCTCACACAGTCCACTATAAATCCCTTTCATATGCATATTGAACCCCTCCATTCAATTATCATCTAAGGGAGTGTTCACATATTACACAATATTAAAAATGGTCGCGGGGCTCTCTCAAAGCCTGAACACATTCAAAAATATACAAAACATTTATGCAGTCTATTTAAAGAACATTTCATGCATTATACATGTGTATCACGTTCATATTTTTTTTAATCGCTTTCTTTCAATAAGAATACTATTTTTAAAATTCTTCTCTAATTGCAGGCTTTGGGTATAGCCAGGAAACAAATCTAAAAAGTTTCTTGTGAAATTAAAAGGCAATAAAAGTAAAAACAGTCTTATTCTGTAATAAAAAAGTCCGCCTTGTCGCACCTAAATGTGTACCGTTCTTTTTTTACTTTCAATATCAGTTTCTCTTTTAATTGCAGAGTTGGCATGTGAAAATTAGACAATTTATGTAAAAAATATATATTCTGTATTAACTAAAAGAAATGTAGAGCTGCCATGTCATCCTAAACATGTTCCGCTCTTGCTTAATTTTAATTAATAGCTTTTTTACTCGAAGAATTAAAAAACGAAAAATAAAGGACAATACAAAAAAAAGAGCTCTGTCTCCATTTCCTAAATATTTTTGGCCCTTTTTCACTTTCAATGCTAGCTTTTTCGAATGTAGGGCTCACAAACAAAAGAATGTAGTAAAAGTGAAAAATACTTTTTCTATAGTAATAAAAAACTAGCGATAGTTCACTTGAGAACCCTAACAATTTTCCGTCCATTTTAATTTTTTAATTTGGTTTTTGGTTTCAGATCTGGTAAGCAAAATAAAACAACAACAAAAGTAAAAAGATTCCTATTTTTCTATTATAATTTAAAATATTAGTGAGACATCCTTCCACTGATCAAAATTTCTCGACCTTTCTCAATTTTTATTACTAGTTTTTTTTGTAATAAAGAGCTGACAAGCAAAAAACAAAGAGCAAAGAACAGTCTTCTTCTACAATAATAATAAAAAAGTAAAACCCTCTGACACCAAAAAAAATTTTCCGGCCTTTTTCAGTTTCCATTCGTAGCTTCTTTCGAATATAGAGCTCACATACACAACAAAAAGAAAAGATCAGTAAAAACATAACACTTCAAAAAGAACGATAATAATGTAAGGCCATCAAAACACCTCTTAAAATACGCTGCCGTTTTTCATTTTTTATTGCTATTTTTATCCATTACAGAGTTTACAAAAAAAAGACAAAATACAGGAGAAAAGATGCTTATTCTGTGATAATAAGCTCTGTCAACCCTGAATATTTTTAGCCCTTCTTTGATTTTCATTATTAGTTTTTTTTGTGTCGAGTTAACGAGCAAAAAAATGACAATAGAGAAGAAAAGTGACTTATTCTGTAATAATAAAATAATCTAACAAATAAAAAGTTATTCAAAATTTTTATTTTGCATCATATGAAATAATGCAAAAAATTCAAAGCCTTCGTTTAACCTCTAAAAATTTGCGAAATTACGTTTCGCCCAATTATCTCTTGATAGATAATGATAAATAGATTACGATGAATATTGGAAAACTGAATATGGATTTAAGATTGTAAACTACGTGGAAATTGGTTTGAAATTTTCAGCCGATTTCGTACCTAACCCGCTTTGTAGAGCTTAAAAAAATCTTTAGAATCTCGGTATGCTTTTTTCTTGGTAGATACCCATATCGAAAGGTAAAAAATATTCGAACACATTTCATTTTTAATTTTACATCACAAAATTGCCTAGTAGGGGTAGAGGGATAGATGTTTTTCAACAGTAAAATTGTTTGCAAACAAGAGCCTGGGAACAATTCGCTTCATAAATCACATACGGGACAGTTGTTTTTTTGAATGATGATGCAACTATTTAGTTATGACAGAAAAAAGTATAGCTGCTGTCAGCATATTCTGCTTAGCTTCGGCATGTTAGATGGATGTGCTCCGCATCCTAGTAGTATTTTGATCCGAACCATCTTGGATCGGTGCAGCTAGTATCTAGCAGTTAGCTGTCGTTAGATGCGGACGGTAGCTCTCCGGCATACTGATTCTAAATATGCAATAGATAGGAATGGAAAATATCCAGTATTTGAGTAAAACAGATCCAATATTTTAAAATAAATAATCTATATCGATTGTTATTGCGTCATTAATTTACTATTTGAGTTATAGATCTATAAATAATTCTTTTAACAAATTTAAAGAATAAGATATGACATACAATTTATATAAATTAATTATTGATTATTATTACTAACCAATTAAACAAGTTCTTTAACAAATATCTAAAAACGAAATTTTTAACAATTTTCAAAAATAATCCATTTTAAAAATTGCGAACGATGATGACAAAGCTGGTGTAAAAGTATTTCAAAGCGTCGGCAGCTTTCTAGTAGAGCGATTAGCTGATAACCACAAGGTTACGCGTTCGATTCTCACTATCCGTGTTTTTTAAAATATATATTTTTTTATTTATAAAAATTCTTGTTAATTTCATTTTTATATAAAATTTAATATAATTGTGCCATTTACTGATTATTTATTCCTTGCTCTCAATAAAGACTCTGTTTATCGTATTTCTATTATTACTTGTTGTATTTTGTAAATTATAAGGATAACATTTAAAAATAAGAATTGTAATTTAAAATAATTTTAAAGGACTCTCAATTAATGCATTTTTCAGGATACTGAAAACAATCGCAACCCAAATTAATGGTACAATATGTTTAATGTTCTACTTTACGCGAAAGAATATCCGCTGGGATAGGCGTAACACATATCTCAGGGCTCGCTTCAACGCCAATCTTGATACTAGCCACGACTATCTCATGCATCCTTGCTCTGAAGCATTATAATTTGGCGTTCACGGAAATACGGCTAGGGAGTACGAGGATCCGGCGACAGCTATCTAAAGTATACTTGCTGTCAGGATGCTTTTTTTCAGCGTAAAAATTAGTTTGCTTTGGTTTAGGATTTAACTATTTTGTTAAGAATTCCTCTTTTGTGTTAAATTCAACACTTTTATTTTAAGTTAAAATCCTTATGGAACAAAATATCTACCATTACATTATTCAGTAAAAATTCATTCTTTTTATATAAAATTAATATATTGCTTTAGAAGTTAAAAAGCTAAAATTGATCATTTTATGAAACAAACATTTTGCAGTTCGGATAAAAGTGGAACTACTTGGTTAAAAAAGTTGTTTCGTTTGTTTAAACTTCCTCTGTATATTTGAGAATTTCATCACTATGTTGAAAATTCTTTTTTTTTTCTACTTAAAATTATTTTTGACCTAAAATAAAGACTTTTTCATTTTTTGTTGAAATTTTTTTTTAATTTATCTTTTAAAATTTTTTATGAATAAAAAGTTTAACTTTTCCAGTTTGGGTTTGATAATAGTAAGAATTTTTTTTTAAATTCAGGTATAAGGTGAAAAATTAATCTTCTTTGCTCATAACACGCATTGTTGCAGAAATATTGCTGTAATATTTAATTGAAGCATAGGCAAAAGTTCGAATGAATATTGCAGCAACGTTCGAGAAGCCTGAATCTGTCCGATCAGAATAATATTTTTTTTCTAAAATATTTTAGCAATAATTCGAAACAATATTAAATTGCGCTTGCTTAATGCATCTGCAAAGGATCAGTGAAAATTTTAAAAATAGTGTCTCTAATAATATTTCTGTGCAGCATTGCCGAAATATTGTTTCGAACATGTAATCTGAGGAATACACCCCATTTGTAAGAATCTCATAAGATTATAATATTTTTGCTTATTTTAGGAGAAAATATTATTTTTATAAATCATAAAACACTAGAAAATAATTAAAAATTTTCACAAGATATCCTGCATTTTTTTTTGATGCTTTAGAAACTTTCTTGCTCTAAAAATTCCCCTTGAAAGATTGGGAATACTTCAGAAATTGATTTAAGTTCTTGCTATTTTAATTTCTAAAATATTCTGTTTTTGTTATATAAATTTTCATTTCAATTAA
This sequence comes from Druon quercuslanigerum, assembly GCA_010014905.2. Classification (NCBI taxonomy): domain Eukaryota; kingdom Metazoa; phylum Arthropoda; class Insecta; order Hymenoptera; family Cynipidae; genus Druon; species Druon quercuslanigerum. Next base: position 19,699 of record JAAAKG020139951.1, on the reverse strand, counting down.
TTTTTTCATTTGGAAGTAAAAGGCACCAAGCCCGTTTGTATACAAGTCGAGTCAAATAAAAAATAGCTAATAATTGCAAATCAATTATCACGTGGATTAATATTTAAAATTTTCGTAGAAACGTGTCAGCTTAATTCGTTTATAATAATTCGATCTAAATATTGTTTTCAAATCTGAAAGTAAAATTAAGTTTTAAAATTCGTAAAATATAGTGTAGTAAAAGATAATTAGTGGAATTATGATTGTGCAAATTTGCAGTGTCTTTTATTAAAATTCTCTAACTTTTGCATATTTTATACAATTTTCTAAAAAAGAAGATTTTCACAGCCTTACGTCGAAAAATCTCTAAACAACTACCGCTCCCTACAAGTAATACAGGGTTGTATTCCTCCTGACCTCTCCCTACCTCTAAAGGCATTACGTATTTTTTAATGGCCCTAATCTTTTCTTCTTTCACCTATCATCCCCTTTTATCTCCGTTCTCTTCTTATTCTCCTCTTTCTTTCCTATCTCATGCATCTTTTTAATTTTCTCTGTCACCACTGTCACCCCTGTGACCCTGGTGTCCTTTATTTATTTTATCTCCTCTATTTTATCTATCTCCTCTACGGAATTTTTCTTTGTCGCCATTTTTTTTTTATTTTGAAGTGAGTTTTCGATAGGGATATGTAGATAGAGGAGATAGAAAAGGATTAGAGGAACAAGAAGAAGAAAGTTTAGGGATATATAGAAGACCGCTAGAGAGGAAGGCGGATATAAGAGAGTGTATGGGATAATGGAGGGCAAATAAATGTTTAGAGGGTCATGTGATAAAGAGGGCTAATGTAATTAGGGATAAAAAAAACGCGGGAAAGGGATAATGCCAAAAGTGGAAAGACAGAAGATGAATGAGTAGCAAAGAGGGTGCATTTTAAAATATGGTAAAGTAGTATTGAGTAGAAGCGCAGTTGGGTATTTCGGCAGGGCGATGAAGAAGAAATTGTGAGAAGTAGATTGAACGAGAGGTGAGGAGGAAGGAATACTGATAGCGGAATGGGAGCAACTTATGAGGGCCATACATACGGTAGGCTAAGACGTGATATAGCCGCGCTTTGTAGGGAGGATATGGGTTATAGGAACATCGATAGGGAGGGTATATTATGAACAATAGGTAGTAAAGAGAGGGGAGCCGGAGTGTAGAAAAAAGTCTGATGAGTATTGGATAGAGGTATAGATTAGCACTTTTTGGAAGAGGTAGAGGTAGGCCAGGGTGAAAAGAGTTTTTAGGAGAGGTGTATGGAAGAAGAATGGGAGATAGTGACTTATGCTAATAGGGGTCAAAAAAGGGAAGTATTGAGTGTGGATATATTGGGTACGGGGCGAGAGACAAACATTGTAGAAAATATACAAATAATATTATCCTAATATTAATATACCTGCGACACTATTTATGATCAGCGACTGCCTGCTGTTTCTGCACAACAAAATGAAAAAAATTTCAACTTTAAACGAGAAAGTAAGAGCAAAATCTGTTTGGTTCATAAATCAAGAAATATAATGTGAAAAAGTGTACTGTCCTAGTGATACGAACTCGAAACCTGAAGGGTACCAGAATCCACTAAAAGCTTCCTTTGGTCTGTTCGTGGGACCATTTGCTCTGAACAACCCTTCTGCACAATGTGCTTTGATAGCTTTGAGTGCGGAGTTAATAGTCGAACGTCACTGCTCGATTTTACTTCAACTTTTACACCGTTCACTGCTTTATGGATCCACTTCAGCAGCAAAGAAGATCCGCGCTCAAGCATCAATGGAATCGACTATATTCGACCACCACAAGAATCTATAATACGACAAAAGGGTCCAGTGAGACGCTTAGTTTTTCTTTTAAGTTCTATTCGTTTCTAGAGACCATTTATTTAATCAATGTGTGTGTGGAAAAAGCACAACAATTTTCAATTAAATTAAAGAAATCCCTATTATTATTAATTAAAAAAAGACTATAGTTTAGTGAAAGTAGTTTATTTTCGCGACAGTTAAGTGACCCATATTTCAGTCATGTGTCTTTAAAATATTAGTCCCGTAATTTTTGTACATTAGTATTTTACTCATCATTAATTTGATTCTAGACTAGGTGCTAGTTTTTAACAGAGTTAAACAAATAGCCTTCTAGAAAGTTGAAAAGCGTAACTTTGAATCCCGATAAATTGCAGTCAAAGAACGTTCTTGCGCAGTTCAAACGTTACACGCGGAAAGTCGTTAGCGAAAGATAAACGATCCGTACTGGAAAAAAGCTAAAATGAAGGAAGGGACTTTTCGGAAAGTCCGACTTCAGAAGCACTTGTCATCAATCTTTTCGGCATTTTATATGTTGTTTTGTCTTGACGAACTCCAGTTCAATGAAATGACAAATGAAGGAATTCATTTTGTTTTAAAAGCACCTACAGTGGATTAAGAGCTCGAAATACTAATATTTTTGTATTTTTGCTTAAAAAGAGTAGCAGTGAAGGGGATGTAAAAGAAGATTGTCTTCTGAATAAATTTTAAAAAATAGTGGCTTATTATTTAATTTTATATTTCTTTTAGCTTTCAGAAAATTCACTATGTTTCTTATTTGTCTAATGAGTGAAAGTATATTAATAGAAAAGTAAGAATAATGTTGCATTTTTAGATTAAGGTTGACATTGAAATTGGTGGATAGCAGAGCAAACAAAAAACTTTTTTATGAATTGTGAAAGAAGAATGTGAAGGAAACAACGATATCCTTTCATCAAAGTTAAGTTATGTGCTAACATCTGATTTCTTTTATCAAGGTTGAATGAAACTACTATAAGAACCAAAGCAATTATCTAGAATGAATAAGGCTATTCTCGTCTGCAAGGGTCCCTTTCCTTGTGATTAGAGTAAACCATTCTCGTATAATAGAGATTAACAGATTTATTTTACGCATCCTACAAGAAACCACGATATTAGGTAATATAAGATCAAAGGGAGCCCATTTAGCTCCGTAGACTCAATCGATATATATTTGCGCATTTATTTATGCGTTCATATTAGAATAACTCAAAAGGAACAAATTTTTAATTAGGCTTTAATAAAAACAAGTCATTAACTTTTTTTTGATAAAATTTTTTTTTCATTCTTGATTACGGCATTTAAACAATTTGGTAAAGACAGTTTAAAAAAAAATTACATATAGAATTTAAATCATCAAAGAACACGATTTTTCATTTTTACTCTGAATGATTAATTATTAGGCTTTTTTAAATTTGGATGTTTTGAATTAAACATAACATGATGTTCAGATTCAAAGTTTTCATTATGGCTGTCCCTACTCACTTAAAAATATCTGGCTATTCGTATCAGCATGTGCCGGAAAAATTCAGCTTTGTGTATCGAAATTATAAAGATTCAATTTCATATCAAAGAATTCTCATTAGTGAATAATACTGTAACACCGGCATATTTTAGGTTTTAATTAGGTTAAAAAACGGATGTAATGCTAAATATTTATAATAAAAATAGGTTCGAAAATTGTACAGTAAAAATGCTATGCATGTTTCACAAAATTAGGGAGATAATGTCTAGAAGATTGTTTGATAATACGAAAATAAGAACGCTTTTTATCCAAAGCATAAACAGCAATTATTTCGGTGTTACCAAAGACCTGAGCAAAAATAAAATTATAAAAAATAATTTAATTGGATTAGGAGAATAATCTTGTGCAGAATTTCATTGTATTGAGTTTATTTAAATTCACAAAATTTAGTACATAATGACGTGAATCGTAAGGTGAACGACTATACGTGTCAGATGTGACTAAAGTTAAATAACGTAAATTAAGTGAGTATAAATGTATTAACCCTTGGTTATTGGATATTGCTTAACCTATTTATGAGTTTAAAAATATTTAGAATTTATTGTTTAAAAAAAATTGAAAATGTTTCACAATCGAGTTATTCTATTAAACTTTTCTATTTTTTACGTTTTCCAATTATGTAACCTGTTTTTAATTATATTTTAGTATTATCAGTATCAATAATTAGTATTATATTTTTTGTAAGTTCGATGATATTGTCTTTAAAAAATCAAAACGAGAAGTCTTTCTCATTGCGTAATCATTGATCTGATTTTGAATAATTGCAGACTTATTCTTTGATTGAGAATTCTGGAACTAGACTGGTGAATATATGCTATTACATTTTCAAGAAATTTCCACTTGCGTTTAAAGCAGTGTTGAAATTATTATAAAATATTTAAAGCTCAAAAATATTTAATTCATTTGTTCTTTCATTTCACTTTACCGTCTAAAACTTCATGTACATTATGAAATTTTGTTAGGAAATATTGGATGGTCATAGAAAAATCGAGCATTTCAATGTTGTTTCTGTTCATTTTATCACAAACTTATTTTGTACTTCAGCTACGTTTGCTGTCATAATCAATGTTCAAAGTGAAAAACAATAAAGTTTATTCAAATAGTAAAGGTAAACAACATTTTTTACGAGGCCCGTTTTCAAGTATAGACATAACAATTTATAAACAGGGGAAAAACTAACACCATAAACAAAGAACGACAAGAAGAAATAATTAAATATTAATATGAAAGATTGCCTATATTTAAGAAATTACAAATTTTTATAAATGTTTTAGATTTATATTGAATAAAGAAAAATACACTATTTATAGCAGAAGAAGCATTTTTCATGTGGAAACAATTTTTGTTATGCGGAAATAAATGTGATTATTCAATAATTGAGTGGCTAAATATTAAAATAGTATTATGTCATCACTTTTTTCTTGATTTCTTTCGATATGAAATGGTGCACGTGATATTCGTAAGATGCATGACATTTTATCTTATCGTATATAGTAGAATTTTACTAAGTGCACAGGTTAAAGCAATTTTTATAACGCAAAGTTAAATAATTTACCATAGCAATTATTAATTATTTACTTTTAAATTAGTAATTTTCTCCTAATCTATAATGGCTCATTTTTCTCTAACTGAATTAGAAAACTAGGCCCTGGTAATATGATCAAGTTGGGCCGAGTTAGAATAAAACACTAAATTTGGTCAGGACCAACCTTGATGGCCAAGCTAGATCGCCGGGCCTTGTCCTGGTTTGACTCTAGCTTATTATCGATTCCGCGCCATTTTATTTTTAGAAAGGTTTGTCTTCTTTTATGCAAAATTTATCAAATGTGAAAAAATTCACTTTATGTGTATAACATACCTTGTTACTCTTGTTTCAGTACAAACTTGATGAAAGTTGAAGAAAATTTTCATCTTCTTTTTCTCGTCAACGCTACGTTTTTGCTGTGTTACAAATGAATTTTGTTTTAAATTCTTTTATTAGCGATTTAGAAGTCTTCAATTCGAAATCTTTAACTCTTTTGCAATTAAATACATTTAAAATTGTGGCGCCCTGGACCTCTTTGGCGGCAGCAGGTACTGCCAGGAGATTTAGACCCAACCTGCCACGGCAGCTAGGGCTGCCGCGCGGCAGTACTTTACCGACTGCAAATCTGTTAAATATTATTATTTTATCACAAAATAGTCATATACAGTAAAAGTTAAAATAATTATTGCATTATACTCCCTACAAATAAATCATCGATTTTCAATTTAATTTAAATTGAGTGCGCCAACGGTAACCAATTCAGTTGTCGACGCTACGCATGTGTAGTACGAAAGGATCCCGCCTGGAAAAGGTTCAATAGGTAAACCATGGCTCAACAATGGCATAAGCGTAGAGTGAGCGTGGGTTAACAGTGGGGTGAGCGTCAGATGAGCGTGGGTTAATCCTGGGGTAAGAGTTGTATAAGCGTGGCTCAAGATTAAGTCAATGTTCACTTACGGTCGTGAAACGTTCGTCAAATGGTTATGAACAATGAGTCAAGCATAGCTAATGGCTCCTCTGCCATGCTTCTCCCTCTTTCGAGCGTGATTTGGTTGAAATTGAACTTAAGGCAAAAGTTTCGAAGATGGACACAATCTACTAAATTCTCCTCACTCCTTAGAAAGGATTGGTGGATGAATATTTGCTTTTATTCGACTTTGCGCAATTTTTTAAGAACCCGCTTGAAAATTTAAATTTTAAAAAATATCTCGTAAAATACGTAATAAAGTACCTGGTGCTCGATCCGGTCCACCCGGATCGTCGATTCATCATTGGTAGTTATTTTGGTAGTTACAACATTTTAGTTTCTTAAAAATTCTCATTGAACACGTGCTGAACTACCTGGTGCGCGACCGGGTGCACTCGGGTCCTAGATTCACTATTTGGAATTGTTTTCGTTATCCACCAAATTTAAATTCTAAAAAAGGTCTCTTAAAATACGTAATAAAGTACCTGGTGCTCGATCCGGTACATCGGGATCTTCAAATCACAATTTTTAGTTATTTGGGCTGTTGGATCAATTGAAATTTTAAAAAGGTTCTTGTAGAATACATACCAAGCTACTTGATGTGCCACTAGGTGCACCCGGGTGGTTGAATCACAATTTGGAATTGTTTTCGTTATTCACAAAATTTAAATTTTTAAAAAGTTCTCGTGTTATACGTAATAAAGTACCTGGTATTCGATCCTGTGCACCAGGATCGTCAACTTATCATCAGTAGTTATTTTGGCAGTTGGCACAATTTAAATTCTTAAAAGGTTTTCACAGAATACGTGTTAAAGTACCTAGTGCGCCAACCAGTGCACCCAGGTATTAAACTTACCATTTAGACACGTGTAGACTAGTGGCAAACCCAATATTTCTTTTATAATATTTATTTGTGTTTAGCGTGTCCTAAGCATGGAAGCCGGACAAGAGCAAGGCTTGCGCCATGCAAACTTCTTTCACGCGGGTTCTTAAGATTTTGCGTAAAGTCCAATAAAAGAAAATATGTATCCGTCAATTCTTTCTAAAGACTGACTAAAATTTTGTAGACTGTGTCCACCTTCGAAAATTTTGCGAAAGTTCAATTTCAACTCAATCACGTTCGACCGCTTGACCCATTGTTCATAACCATTTGTCGAACGTGGGACGACTGTGGGTGAACATTACTGTGGGTTAACCCACGCTCACTCCACACTTATGCTATTGTTGAGTTATGGTTCACCAAATGGTGGTTAATAATCATTTATAACACAAATGGTTAAAGCGTTAATTAACGAAAATATTGAGTAAAATAAAAAAAATGTTACTTATGGAGTTTCCTTCGGAGACTCGCAAGAGTCGCTTAGTCATTGAAGTTCCGAATTTATTGTTGATTCCCATTCTCTGAAAAATTCTTAACAATTCATTAAAATACGGAATTATTTGTTATTTGTCATCGTGAAAAAATATTAAATTTAGAAAAAACCGAAGTTTTACTCTGGTAATTCAATGGGCAACTTCATGGAATTTACGCGACCCCTAAATATCAACAGACTTCGCTTAAATTATAGAATTCTTTTATTTGTCAACAAAACTGGTAGATAAGAGCAAACAAATTTAAAAAGTGAAAAAATCCCTTTTTCGGGAGCCTTCTAAAATGAGCTATCCTCCAGAAGAAAATTCAAAAATTGAATGTTTTAAACCAACCTAATGAACCATTTATTTCATAGAAACGTTTCCTCGTTTAAAGTGACCAGAAAGGGAGAATCGGAAATAAAAGCGATTTCTCGTTGCAGACATTTCCTGGTACGAAGAATTGCTTGGTGGTTTAAAGGAGGAAGAGTTGCGGTGAAAGGGGACTACCGTGGTTAGTTATAATGTAATGAAGTCATTTGCGTGTTTCTCCGGGTGAATCCGAGGTCGGGTATTGCGTGTAGGGATGAAGAAGAGTTCCGAGGTGAGGGTTCTATGGAATAGAGGTGCAGGAACCGGAAGCTAATTTCATCCACTGCTTCTTCCACACAAAAGAAAAAAGGACAAGGACAACATCCTAACACCGCAGAAAAGAAGAAACAAAACGAGAAACAAAAAATGAGTCCTCGCCTTCGTACACCTGTACCCAATGTACACGTACAAATAAATATACCCATACACGTACACACAAATTACACACCACAGAAAATTGGACGATTCTTCTCGCTCTGGAATTACTGAAAGTATGTTAAAATTAATAAATCACATTCCATATATGATTCATGTCCCAAGCTAACTGAAACTCTGTACTTACGAGTGTTTTATTTATACCACTAAATTATTTTGCATGAGCAATTATTTTCGAGAACCCGCCTGAAATTACGCGTCATCGATCGGAAAAAACTTGATATATTAATGGTTCCCGAAACCCACTATTGGACTCTAAAAAAGATTCATAGGTATCCTTATGATTTTAACTGCTTTTGGCAAGCCAATAATATACTTTTGATATATAAATATCAGAAGATTTAACATTCATTTTACTATCATGTAGCTTTCTGATTCATTATAAAACCTCAGTCGTTGTCCCATTAGGCAAAGTTTGAGCGAAGAATTTTAATTAAACTAATAACTATGTATATGCTTTTTAAGCTCTTCGCCTTCCATCTATTACTTTGATCCATTCTTCACGATTTTTGAATAATAAATATTGTTAATTCATAAAATCTGGAAAATAATAAGACTACAATATTCTTAATGTGACAGGAAATATAATTTTTAGATTCATATAACTGCACGGAAAAATAATATTAGCTGCCCGTCGGTACCAGCAGATTACTTCACTAACTGACAAAACATTACTAAAATAAGTATTGTATCATTGAACTTGGAATTCAGTAAACTTGATTTGTGTATTACGAGACAGAACGCCACGCAGTACTCTAGCGGCCTAACTGGATAACCTCGTCAGGTTGAGACACATTGCGCCAGTTCGTTCTCAGGGTTTACACGATCCTGTTGTTTATTAGATTACTTGTATGATTTGTTTTTATTACACGATTCGGCGCACTATCAAATGTTTATTTAACAATCAAAATTTGGGTTTTAGAGGTAAAACAATATTTTTTAAATAAAATGGTGGACGTAACAAGTAACAAAAAAATGAAAAAAAATTTATAAATTTAATATTTACTTGGATAATTTTTTTTTCAAAATTATTATTCCAACTGAATATAAAAACGCAATTTATTGTCTCATTTCTCCTACTCCAAACTTTGAGAGCAATATATCATTGCCTTTGGATATGGTGAACAAAAAGTGTCATAAACGAAGACTGGGCTGGTCACGTGGTCACAGTAGAACATGTCCATAATGGTGCACTAATTCAGTTTACGCCTGCAAAGAAAAAGTTTGTATAAAATACAAATTTCTCACATCTTTATGAGGTCAATTTTCCGTATTCATTAAGTCAGTTTTTTGGGTTTCACGATTCCTTCACATCGGAACGGTTTTCTCAGGGGTATTTTTCATAATTAAGAGTGTTTTTTTACCAAATTATAATATGCTTATTCTTTAAAAGTATGATTTCACAAGAAAAAGTACGACTTCTTTGATTGTAGTTAATGTAAGTAAGTAGTAGGAAATCATACTTCGATCTATGCTGTATCTGTTGATATTTTTCTTCTTGGGTAAAAATATTTCGTATTTATTTTGTCAGGAATCTCCTTAAAAGGTCCTAAATCTTCAACACTATGATATCTGTAAATACAGAATGCTTTCTGTCTTTGACCTAAAGTACATACAGTTAAACAATGCCAAAAACTGTTTCTATAATTTACATGACCGGCATTTACGTACTTTGAAAATTATGCGTTGATTTAGAGTTTCTAGAACAATTGGATTTTCTAAAGGGTAGAGAATTAATGGAAGATTTCATTAAAGGGCGAAAGGTTACATGGGAAGTGGGAGAGGGGGAATTAGGAAGGTAGGGTGTTGAAAAGCCGAGAGGAAGTGACGAAAGTGAGGAAGGAAGGGGACGTAAGGGTGGCAAGGAGGTGATAGGATCAACTAGGACGTAATAGAGCAGGAGAGAAAGTGGGGTGCCTACATTGACTAATATTTGAATGTAATAGTTGAAATATTTATAAGTTTTTGAACATGAATATTCTTTAAATGTTTTTTGAAATATGTTTTCAGTATGTAGGATAAGTTAAAAATATAAGAAGTACCTTCTTGTACGATTCACTGCCAACGACTGGATTCAAATGCAGCCGGAAGAGCATTATTTATATTCCTGTTGGAAGATGAAGAATGGAAGAAAGACCGCACAAAGTGCCTTGAGAATATATAAATGAGATCGATCTATCGCGTGGAGATTTAAGAGTCGACGATAATATACGTATATAGTCTCAATACTCTCATAAGAATGAATCGAGAAAGGGGATTCATGGCGGCCGTGAAGACACAGACAGCGACGTCAGCGTCGTTCGTGAAATTGCAAAGTCGCCCTAACTGCACTCCGGAGACCGAGGAATTGCATTACAACCACTTTTGTGATGTATCAAAACATTATGAACGAGAGATAAATTGAAATAAAAATTCAAGCTTTCATTTTTCCGACTCATTATATTTCACGTTTCTTGCACCGTAAAACGGGGCTAAGGGACGTGTGCGAGGGGAATGGGTCCACCATCAACTCTATAATTTATACTTAATGAACTCTTTTTCTAAATAACAAATTGCAAGATTATTAATTATTTTTTCTTTTTCGTAATTGTACTTTTTTTTAATTATGGTTTAGTAGGTACATTTTCGTTAGCTACAACAAAAAAAATGTCAGTTCGTATAAGGTTCTCCGTTTTTGACATTTTGATTCATTGTTTAAAATAACTCGTGGGACACTTGACCTCCAGAAGTGTCTAAAAACAGTTGCAATGAATCATTTTTTCTAGCATTTAAAAAATATTATTATTATATTATTCAAGTGACTGATCAGATTAGGATGGTATAAGTTAACTTAATACGGTGTTTGATACCTGCTGCGATAATGCTGCAGCTATAAAATTATGAGCGGCCGCGAGTGTTGGAGGTGACAACAGTCACTCCTCGATGCTTTCTTAGAAATACCATTTCTCACTTAACAGGTTTTTTGTCACTTGCTCCCTGATGGTCAAGAAAGTTTCTTACAATACGACAGGTGTTTAATCCAACCGCATTCTGAGCTGCGAAAAATACCCTACTGACTCCTAAATGTTCAAGATGTTCTGTGTGTTTGCGATAATACCTGGTGCTGACAACCTTGGCCTGTATCTCAATGACAAATCTTTCCGTCTCTGGATACAGAACACCATTTCTTAGCCAAATATTGCATCCCTCACTGTCCACTTCATGTTGGTCTAACGTTTTCGGGTGCTCGCCGTAAATTGCTTTTTGCCTCCATTGTACTTCTAATTCCTTCATGGTTTCTGCTCTGATACTTAAGGTTTCATCTGAGGACAAATTCAAAGGCATGTAGTCAATATCTTCTGTACAGATGGAGCTGTAAAGCGCAACATTTCGTTTGATGTTAAAATAGTATCGCAACTTGTGAATCACACATTTTTTTGACATTTACAATGCCCCTAACCCATACATCGGCTTTCTAAAGAAATAAGGACCGCTTTCGTCACCTATGGAACATTTCTTTTTGATATTTCTTTGACAGTCGTCACATTAAACCATATTTCCACTTTTTTGTGTTCCGTAACTGTTTCGGTTCACTTCTCTGGATAAAAGGTAAATCCGAGAGCTTTTTTTGTGTGCCGCGATGTTATGGGCGCGTATTTAGAAGTGGTTCCCGAGGTCACATCCTCTAAGTTACAAATGCATTTCAAAATTATTTTACAGATCGCAACTGGTGTAATAGTGTAGTATCTGTTTAAATCCCCCCGCCCTCATTGCGTGCGAAATTTTTTATTGAATTATAAGCGTTGTAACTTACAAATACCAATTAATCATAAGTATATTCAAAAACATATATAAGAATTAACCGTGCACTTATTTAATAATTATTTTTAACAATACTTTTTTCTAATTCATAGTTATGTGTAAACTATTGTCAATGCTGTTAAATAAAGTTAGATCTCTTTATATTATTTGTTAAAGTGGCATGATAATTCATTATTGCCGCATCGAGGAACTGGGTCGGTAAAATTTACTGATTCGCTGGTAAGCACCACATGAGAATTGGAACTGTTAACCATCAATGATAGTCATATTTAGTTGCCTATAATTTAAACGTTTACTGAACTGCCGTCTTGTCCATATACGTACTTGAAAGATCAGTAGATTTAACTTGGTTTTCAGTAAAATATAAGGTTCTTTTTTCTGCGTATCCATACCTAAAATGTTGAAAATGATAAGTTTTAAACATAATATATAAGTTTTTAAAATATAAAAAAGTCACAAATCCTCTTTTTACATTCTTATCCATACTGAGAAGGTATGTGTTTTATGCGAAAAATGGCTTTAGCCATTGAGTCAGAAAATTCAGGTTTTACGTCGGTGTCTACCTGTCAACCCAGCGGTGTCGTCGTCATTGTTATTGTTGTCTGTATAACGGATAACATTCGAAAGAATAGCTGGATTGGTCTGTGATTTCGCACACAGTTAGAAAGACCAAAACGCCATTAATAATGCAAAAAAATATAAACAATTTACCCGAATGACTTTTTTGGATAAATTCAAAATTACTAAAGTTGTAGGATTTTCAAAATAAAAAATTTTTTTTTCATAATTATACGTTTTTTCAAATTATATTGGAAAAAATTTAAATGACTACAATATTATATTAAAAAATATTCTCTAAAGATTATAATTGTTTATATTATAAACAAATTTAATGAACGAATGCAGTAATTTTAGTAAAATTTTAGTAAAATTCATAATAAATATATTTAATTAACAGATGCATTATTTCAAGCATTTGTCGACAGGAAAATTCGGTTTTTAAATATATTTTCAAATATCGTCAAACAAACTTGTCATTTTTAACCTTTTATTTGTGCATATAGTAATAGTAGTTTTTAGGGGTATTGCTAAACTTTATCATCGACTCCATCATTCTTGGGGTAAGAAAAGATGATTTCTGAGGTTTTTATTTTTTTCAATATCGTCAACCAAACTTTTATTAGGCCGGTCTGAATAATGTGTGATGTATAAGGATAGGTAACTCTTTAAAAACATTTTTACTCGAAAATTCTTCCCAACAGAATATTATTTTTTACCCTTCTAATTGATTTAAGCAAAAAAATCGAAAATAAAGTTGGGAACTTTATGCCAATTTCATCAATATTCATAATATGTTGATACATTTTTGAGGATGCCAATTTCTTTACTTAGAAACTTTATGATAATTTTAGCAAAATTAATAATTTGTTGAATTATATTATGATTTTTAAAAATAAATTTAATGAACAAATGCATTATTTTGGCCATTTGTCGGCAAGAAAATACGGTTTTTATAATATATTTACGACTATAAACAATCAAACTTGTAATTTTTAACATTTTAGGTGTGGATATAGTAATGGTGATTTTTAAGGATCTGGGAAAACATTCTCACCGACGGTTTTCTTTTTTAAATACCGGCAATCAAACTTTTATTATTTTAAATTAGTTGCAAATTTAGCAAAGAAATATATTAGTCGGATCTATACTTCAACACGAAATCAGATCAAGCTAAGAAGATCCAGACGCCCATTCGGGGAATCATCTTAGCCATTTACATATACAAACAAGTAGTTAGGAACTTTATGATAACTTTAGCAAAATTCACAATTTTTTATGGCTATATTCTGATGGATAAATTTAGGAATAACTTTCAAATATAATTTGAAAAGATAAAATAATAATTTTCAACTAGAGATGAATTTTCAACAAAATATGTAAACAGATTAATTACAGATCCTATGTAATATAAAAATTGAAAAGTAAAGTTCAAGTTAAGTTGACAAATAATGTTATGTATTTAACGACATAGGGTGTGACGCAGTGACACAATGTCGAAACTAATTAGGTTTTCAACAAAAATGTATGTCACATCTTCTGACTACAATTTGTAAAGAAGAGAAAATATCTGTGCCAAATTACCTTCTGTAGAATCGGACATATTAAATAAGTAAAATAGCAAATCAATTTTTAAAATAATTATATTAAAGTATATTAAACCGAGAATTTAAAATATCTTCATCGTTTCTCATATCGATTTAATGTAATGCTCCACTAATCAATTTATAAGATACATTCGAACATTTTTTTACTTTAATGGCTTTGAAATGATTAGAAACTTTATGAGTAATTATTTTTTCTGTGAGGCTTTTCTTCTCAACGCATTTTTCACTAATTCTATTAATGAGTGAGTTTACCTCTAAATCGTAGGATAAAGGCACTTACACTCTATGGAATATCATTTAGTTGTTTATGAATTTAATGTATGCTTATGCTTTATAGTACGAAAGAGGGATAGATAGATTTAATAAATTTGAAGCATCAATACCTAATTTAAATTCCTTAATGAAATACAAGCTGCTTAGTCTTATTTTACGGTAGCTGGGATATTATTATGATTCAGATTTGGAAAAAGAACATTTCAAAAAGTACAAAGAAAAATATGTCAGTTTTTAAAACTTTCAATTTATAAACTATTTGGATATATTATAATTAAATATTGCATTAGTTTTGAAGAATATTTGAGAATTTTTATGTGAATTGCGAACTCTAGAAGACATAAGAAGTTTAATTTATGGATACTTTTAAAAGCTTCTGAAAAGCATTAAATCACTCAAATTTTATAAAGGTTTTTCACACACTTTTTAAAAAAGAGAAAAACTTTTGAGTTTACTTTACTTGAAGATCTAAAATTTAATTTCAGTCAATTTAATTTCTATTCACTACTATAAAATGCTGAAAATAAGTGAGTTTTACTATTTAATTAATTTCATTCTCAACATATTTTTTAAACAATATATTGAAATCATGACCAAGTTTCACGAGTACTGCGACTTTCAAAATTACGGGGACATTTACCGTATGTCTAATTGTTTTCATAAAAACAGGAACAGGTGATATATTTACTATCGAACGAACTTCTTGGATTATTTTAGATAAAAAATAGCTCACCTACTTCCCACAAAGATGAATCTAGTACGCTGAATAATATTAGTGTTCAAATCTCTACATGATTAATGAATTTACCCATGTAAAGATCGATGCAACCAAGGTGTCAGTTTTGTTAGCATCATTTTGTTTTTGAAACCATTCGGAATTAGTTTAAAATGTTATGGATATGTGATGGTGTTAAATGGCACATAGTTTAATGTAGAACTGGCATCTATGTTTTTGGCTAAGGTAGTGTATTTGAGGCAATATTAAACAGGTGGTAATATACCTCACAGGTTATGTACAACACACGGAGAAAAAGGAATTGTCAAAGTTAGAGGCTATAATGTGGAGAGCCAGACAGTCTTTCTACAGGTTCGAACGGTCCTTCCAATTATTTCTGACATATTCAAAAAGACTCTTTTTTATGGCCAGTCCGTCTTTTATAACAGCATCAGACTTACTATCAGGGATAACTATCAGGACAACACTAACAGGTATAAATGTATCCATTTTGGAATGGTCAATGCAAGAAAAATCGTTTTAACTCATTTCGACCAGCTACGACGGAGCAGATAAGCCATAGCATATGGTCAATTGCTTGATTTTTGCGCGTCAATCATGCGCGTGAAAATTTAAAGGGCATCGCTAATTGTTCCAATAAGCATAACGGATTCGTAGACCGTGTGGTGCTGTTATACGTGAAAAAAAGAAAGTTTTTACCCACCATTCCAGTTTAAAGTGATTATTGCTGTTCAAGATTCACTTACCCGATCTTATTCTGCAGGTACCTGTTTTAAATACGTAGTTGTAATGTTAACATTCTTTCTAATTATTATCCCATTTTTCACAATTAATTCTAATTTTTTTTATGTTAATACCAATTTGAAGTAGAGTGTCATTATTTCATTAATGCCGGGTAATTCTAAAATTAATCGGTTTAGGTTAAACTCGAATGCTATGTATTATTTTCAAATTAAATCTTTATTCTTCAGTTCCGACATCCTTCCATTCCCGAGATTCAGACCAGGACACATGGCAGGGCATGGGTTATTGCATCAGATTTCCGAATCGAAGTGACCGCGTCGACTGTGTGAGATAATCGAATCGACCATCGAGACGATCGTGTCGAATGTTTGAGAAAGTCATATCGAACATCCGAGATTTCCAAAACGATCCTTCACAATGATCGGGGCAGCCAGCTTAAGATGACCGAGGAGACGGTCCGAGCCAAACGAGTCAACTTTCTGAGATTGTCGATTTGGACCTCTTGTTTTAGCCTTGTAGAGAGTCGCTTCAGCCACATTCAAGATCTGTCTTATAGTCGACCCTCCAATGTGGTCTGTCAGCACATTTATATGTCTATACAGACCTTCAATTTTTCTCCGTGCATGGAGTTAAAAAGAACATATGTTCTATGCTTTTGGTTAGGTATTTTAAAGGTATATCAGGTATATTTATTAAAAAATTGTACTATCATTTAAAAAACTATTAAAAAATTGGGTTATGTTTTTTCCTTAGGCCAGTATATTTAGTGCAACATTATACTATCTTTTATCAAAACGTAATCGATTCCTCAAATAGCGGCAGTGGGATCTTTTTACAATATGAGGCAGATATAGAGAAAGGGGTCAACAAATTGTTGTTGGAAATGTGTTTACAACAAATAATGGTAACCTGACCTTCCTTTTTAAACCTTTTTAAATTCACCTTTTAAGAGTAATTTTAAACTGAATCATACTTGTTTATGAAAGAAAATAAAGGCAAATATTTTTTTCTCAAAGTACGGTGCCTTTGTGGGAATTTTAATTGCTTTAGAAAAATCCGCTGTCTAAAAGTTTAGTAGCCCTTAAAATAATTGAAGATTTGTTTAAAAGAACTTTAATTAAATTTTAATATGACTTGCACGATATTCGCGATAAATTAATATATTTTCTGAAACGTCTAGGATAGGTTTTTCTTTGGATATTCCTAATTATCTATATCCATATATTGAGAATTGCTGAATTGTTCCCTGGAATCAGAATTTCTTGAAAATATCTTGAATGAGTCACGAGCAAGGTGTAGGTTCGAAAGGAGTATAGCGATGTGATTTTAGGGGTTGTTAAAAGCAATGTATGCTTGCCGTGACTGGCAAAGACGTTAGTGTCTGAATCATTCATAACGCTGTCTTAGCACTGTCTTATTCACTTGGGGTTCTAGAATAACATGCCACCCGTTTGTTTTTAAGGCGATTTCAGATTTTTGTATTTTATTTGTAATACTTTGTTTATTTTAGCTTTAATTAAAAATTTAATTTGAGCTTTGATCAAAAGAGACAAGAAGTAAACGATTTTTATTTTCTTCACATTTTTTCAAATTTTATTACTGACCAGAAAATTTCATCTCTGCTTAATTTTAATTCAACAAGAAATTTTTATTCTTAGGCGCATTAAAAACAGTATAAATGTAATAAGTCTTAATTATTGGTAAATGATTTCACTCGACATTTATAGCATAAAATACCATATGATTACTTCTGAAAAACGACGTGAAGCTGCAGCGTCAGGTTTTTAGACACTTCTTGACACATACAAATCGAAATTTTGTATAGAAATTTGAATTGTAAAACTCTTAAAACTATTGTCTAACTACATGCAAGAAGCCTTTGTTAATTTTTGCGTGTTACTTTCGAACGCAATTCAAAATTTTCAAAATCCTTCAAGCAAAAGGAATTATTTAAAGAATGTTGTATCTTTTAGATTAAATTCTTTATTTTAATACAAATACATGTGAATAATCTTACTGTAAATTATGTGGAATTAGAGGCCAACGATTTCTTTAACTCGGAAAACAGTGTTATATTTCACTTTTCTGTCCCAACAAAATCCGTAAACACGATATTTCGATCGTAACTCGCCGGCTTCCCACCCTCTAAATTCGATAGTCTTGAAGAGAAATGTTAGCTGGAATGGAGAGTTTTTGTTTGCGATTTTTCAAGAGAAATTCATCTATAGGTGGCTGTTCACAGTCTAAAACGAACTTGCAAGGCTTTAAAATGTGTAAAACTAGACCGATGGTAATAATCATATTTATAAAGAGTCTAAAACACGATATCGTATCGTACTTAAAATATATTTTGTTCAAATTTTAAGGTTTTTAATTGTTTTTTGTTTTTTTCTTATTTAAACTATTTTTTGTACTTGTAAATTGCTTCTAGCAGAATTTTTATTGCGAGATCATATCACCTTTTTAGTTCTCTTAGATTTTCAACTAACGTTATTCTATTTTATATAAACAAAAATCAATGGATGAATAAAGGAAAATTATGAAAAAGTGTCATCGCATGTCATACTGTTTTATTTTTTAATTATCAGCTTTTGAACAATGAAATTTCTTAAAAGTAGGTTTTTATAAAAGCTTTTTACTTTTGATGTTTTTAATTCGAATGCTCCAAAACATTTTTACGTACAGAGTGTAAACTTTTCAGCTTTTATTATAAAATTATTATAAAATTCCTATATCAAGAAAGCATGAACCAATCCTTAAAAAAGGATTTGACAGTTTAGAACTATATTGCCCACACGAAGTCCCTGTAAACAATTATTTATAAGAGATCATAGATTTGCGCAGAAAACCTCATATAAATTACATAGGATGGAATGGGGAAGGGGTTTCACCAACATTATTTCCGTGACTGGTGAAAGGGGTGCCTTCCCACCCCCGCGATACGATGAAAAGCGGTAGGTTTCTCACCAAAATAATTTCTGTGACCGAACAAAGGAGTGCCTTCCCACCCCCGCGAGACGTTGGAAAGGGGTAGGGGGTTTCATCAACATTATTTCTGTGACCGAAAAAAGGGGTGACTTCCCATCCCCACAAGACGTTAGAAAGGGAAAGAGAATAGACCAAAATTTTTTCTGTTTCCCGGCCCAACCACTGGTTGGGCAGGGAAAGAGGTTTGGTCAACATTATTTCGGTAACAGATCAAAAGGGTGCCTTTCCGCCGCCCACGAGACGTTGGAAAGGGGTAGTGGTTTGAACAAAATTATATTTGTGACCAAGAAAAGGGGTACTTTCCCACCCCCACAAGACGCCGGAAGATAAAGGGGTTTTACAAACATTATTTCTGAGGCTTATTATTAACGCCCCCACGAGAAGTTGGAAAGGAGAAGGGCTTTGACCAACCGTACTATTGCGACGATATATTGGAAAGGGGAAGGGGTTTAAGCTACATTATTCCTGCTAACTGTCAAACGGTTGGCTTCCCGCCCCCGCACGAGGCGTTGCAATGGGTATAACCATCGTTATTTCTATGACTGGACAAATAATACTTTTGTTCGGTTTAAGGGGTACCTTCCCGCTTCTACGATACCTTGGAAAGGGGAAGTGGTTTTACCAACATTATTTTCATTAGCGATCAAAGGGGTTGATTCTCGTCCCAACGAGACTCTTTTTTATTTTAACAATAAAAATAATGTAAATTTATTTGAAACAGAAAATGTAAAAAATCTGGAGACGTGATTATTAATATAATCACTTACTCATTACCTAGAGAAGATAAAAATTACTGAAAAACTCATTCAGAATTTAGCCTGAAGACTGTACCTGTCAAAATTGGATTCAATGGACATTTACATAAACTTCATAAACTCCGGTTTTTGTCTCATTTACGGAGGTGCCAGGAGTTTGTGACAGGGTAAATTTGAACTTACCTGTCACTTCGGGCTTCTTTAATTATTTAAACGGCCAGTTGACCGGATCC
>JAAAKG020139950.1:0-12226 GCA_010014905.2 Druon quercuslanigerum | reverse complement strand
GCTCAGGGATCGAACCCCGGACCTCTGAGGTGAAGTCCGAGCGTCTAACCACTGAGCCACCGAGGCTCTTTAATTTTATAACTAGTAATTAGAGCTAAAATTTTCGATCACGTTTAAGTACCTTCGAAGAAAATCTTCAGTATATTATTAGTGTCTAATTTTTCTGTGTTATCAAAAAAGAACTAATTTTTAATTAAAGCGAAACGGAAACGTAAATTATTATATTTCTTTAGACTCTGCAGCATATACTTGGACATGATGAAGACTTGGGATTGGTGTATCTAGCTTACCAACTACAAGTTGGATTTTTGACTAAAAAGAGTAGAAATGTTCTCATTCATAAATGTATTGAACAATAGAATCTAGCGCTTTTAAACTAGTATAGAGGAGAATCTCTAGAAGATTGGATGGAGGTCAATATCAATGATTTTCTCAAGGTTTTTAAAGTACCTTTGTGATTTCAATTTGGCAGTCATATTTTTAATTCGAAATTGAATTTTTTACATTCCCCATTTGTTGTGCCGTTTCGATGAGTACAGATAGGTGCCAAAAATTATTCAAAGGGTGTTTTCGAGCCAAAGTAGTTCTATCTAGTAAATTTAATTTAAAATTGAAAAAGGTGTGAAATCGCCATTCACCGGAAAAATAAGAAATCATTAAGAATATGTAAAAGGAGCATGGAGAGGGAATGATAACATAAAACATTATTCAACAGAAATAAGTTCTTTATGGAATTTAACAGGAAGATGTGTTCTTAATTGGTACATGGAGAGAAGTTTAGCAGAGGTTTTCAACCAACACCTACAATTATCATGCCGATCACACAGTGAACAGCGCTACTTCTGTTTAAGCTACAGTATAATCGAGCCGTCCTGCACACACGGTGCTTGTGGCACAGTTCTACGTTTGCGAAGTTTAGGTAAATATTGCAACCACGTTTCGGAGAGCCTGATATCCGCAAGTTTGGGTCAACCAGTGCCCAGAATCTGGAACAAACACTACAAGAAACCGAAGTTCAGCAAATCTCGCACCGCTAGCGCGACTCTTTTATGTAACTTAGCTTACACTACAATATAGCATTGCGCGTTTAATTAGGGTACCCTAGAGTACCAGGGGTGTTAGTTGAAGTTTGCTGGTTTAACTCATAGATGTTGCTAAAAATATGTATACATTTCTATGATTAGGCATCCATGTCATATTTTTCTATAGACAATAAGCTTCAAAAATACACAATTCCATTCTGCCAAAATAATAGCATCATAGTGGTTTACATCAGTGAATATGTTGTGTTTCGTTCCAAGTGAATCGTATTTGCGGCATTCGTTGCTTTTCTTATTTCATCAAAAGAAAAAAGCAGTTGAAGCTCATCAATTGCTGGTAGAAACTTATAGTGAACATGCTTTAGTGATTAGAACATGTAAGACATAGCTTCGTCGATTTAAAAGTAGAGATTTCGATTTAACAGACAATGAACAACCTGGTGCAGCGAAAAAGTTCGAAGACGAGGAATTGCAGGCGTTACTGGATGAAGACTCAACCCAATCGCAACAAAAATTGGCACAAACACTAAATGTGACCCAAGGAGCAATTTTCCAACGTTTAAAAGCCATGGGAAAAATCCAAAAGTATGGAAAATGGGTATCACACCAACTGAACGATAGACAAATAGAAAATCGAAAAACCATTTGTGAAATGCTGCTTGAACGGTTCGAAAAAAAATATTTTCTACATCGAATTGTCACGGAGAGAGAAAAATGGATTTATCTCGAGAACCCGAAGCGGAAAATAGCACACCTTTCGCCTGGTCAGGTCGGCCCATCGATTCCAAGGCTAAATCGCTTTGGCCGTAAGACAATGCTCTGTGTTTGGTGGGACCAGTGTGGTGTAGTGTACTTCGAGTTATGGAAACCTGGTGAAACGGTGAATACGGATCGCTACCGACAACAAGTTATCAATTTGAATCATGCGTTGATCGAAAAACGGCCAGAATGGGCCCGAAGACATGGCAAAGTTATCCTACAACATGACAACGTACTGTCTCATACCGCTAAAGTGGCGAAGAACACATTAAAAGCATTAAATTGGAAAATATTATCGCACCCGCCATACTCTCCAGACCTCGCCCCGTCCGACTATCACCTTTTGGCATCGGTGGGACACTCACTCGCAGAGCAGCGCTTTGCCAATTTTGAAGAAGTTGAAAAATGGCTTGTCGAATAGTTTTCCTCGAAAGAGAAAAAGTTTTTTTTGGTATAGTATCCATGATTTGCCTGAAAGATAGGCAAAATGTGTAGAATCCAATAGTAAATACTTTAAATAAATTTTTTTTGAGATTCCCTTGAGGATTAAGTGTTTTCTTTATTGAGAAAACCGGCAAACTTCAACTAACACCCCTGGTAAGGAATTCGGCCATCTTAGAAAAACTGTACCACCCGTTCATCCCTTATTTAAGCAAGAAATCACACATTCGTAAAGAAGTATGAACCACCTATATTTAACTACCTTTCTACACTGATGTGAAATACTAATAATAATAGAAGTTGATAAACTTGTTTAATTTATTACTTATTCCAATATTTCTTCATATATCTGTATAAGTTAGAACACAATAACTTCTTTACCTATTATTAGATTAATACGAGTTACTGAATTAGAAAAGAGCGTTGAACATAATAATAAGCATGCAACGCGAGCTGAACAAATTCGAGAGTAGTATATAAGAGTAGTATATCATTAGTGTTGAATGTAATTCTAAAAAGTTTGATTAGCAATACTTATTCGGTCTCTAAAAAATGTAAGGAAAAATTGTTTTTGTTTTTGGCCCTTGTTTTTTTTAACTTTAGAGGTGATAAAAAAACTTCAGTTTTTTATTTAAAAAAGAAAACGAGAATTTACAAACTGTTTGTAAAATTCTCCGCCGTAATCAGTTATTCAGCTGGATGTGTATACCTTTACGGCGTACTAACAGAAAAAGTAACATAATGAGATTTCAAAAATCCTGTTGGGTGAAGGTATATTCCACTTCTTTTCAAATTTTTTTAGTAAATAATCTCATTCTCGAAAGTTTGTGGCATTTGCTCTTATAGCATTCTACCCTTTAATTATGGGCCAGAACATGGAGAAAGGTGGATGAATGCTGCGCTACAGTTGAAAGAGACATATGAAAGGATTAGTTTCTTCTTTCATACAGCATATTTTTTAATGTCTGACAATAAAAATCTACATTGAAATTAGATGATTATGAATTTACAATAAAACCGACAATTTTAGTTACACGCAATTCATGTCGAAGATGTTAAATTGTATTTTAATGATGTTAAATACACATAATTCTTATAAACTGAGTTATTATTGTTGTCATCTGTGCAAATAAAATAACATTCGTCGCATGTCATCCAAACACGACATATATGGTTTTCTTATAATTAAGTGAACAAAAAAAAGTGAGTCTTCTCGACTTCGATAATGATAAAGTACTGGACTGGTATGCGATAATTTAAGAGAATGTTCTTTATTTTCGTACTAGGTTATAGGACTCTTTCACCAGCAAGGGGTGAAGGTGATACATATAGTTTTCAGAATTTATTTTTCAATTGGTGTTATTTAAAATAAATTCACTACAGAGCTTCCCCAACTCGATTTAATTGCAAATCGTTTTTGAATGATTAAAAATTTTTAATATGGCATGGTAGATTTTTCCTAGATAAAAAGTTTTGTTGAATCATCCTCACTGAAAATTCGTTTTTTTTTAAAATAAGAAGTTAATTTTTTCAACTGGAAATGTAACTATTTCATTTTTAGTTTCTTCATTTTCTTTTTTGAAAATTCAACTATTTGGTTGAAAGTTCCCTTATTTTGGTAGAAAATTTAACTATTTATTAAAAAGAAAAAATTCAAAGAAAAAATTAATCTTCTTTTTTGATAAATCATCATTTTGGCTCAGGATTCAACTAGTTCGTTAAGAATTCATTTTTTGTTAAAAATTAACTTTTTAAACAAAAATGTAACTATTATATTGAGTCCTCTTTTTGCGTCAAAAATTGAAACATTTGATGGGCAGTTTGTACATCATGTTAAGAGCTAAATACATTTATTCAAAAATGCAACTATTTTGGTAAAAAGTAGTTTGTGAGTGACTTAATGTCTTACTTTTCTATCTACAAATAATTCTGTTTGAACATGTTTGCTTTCATTCTTCATGTTAAAAAATCTAATTATTATCTTACAAATCCGGAACACTCTATAACTTCCAGACGGTAAAAAAATGTGGCTTTGAAATACAAATAATGTAGAAGGCCGAACAAAACCTTGACTAGTGCACTAAAATACGTGTATTTTGGTCTATATTCATTAGTAATAATCTTACCGCCTTTCTTCATACATTTTTTTTTCGTATTTCAAGAAGATGATGGCTGCCATGGGTATTCTCTGTTTCATTTTCCTGATTTTTCCAAATCCTATT
The DNA here is from genome assembly GCA_010014905.2 of Druon quercuslanigerum. Taxonomy (NCBI): domain Eukaryota; kingdom Metazoa; phylum Arthropoda; class Insecta; order Hymenoptera; family Cynipidae; genus Druon; species Druon quercuslanigerum. The sequence continues at coordinate 7,764 of JAAAKG020139950.1, read as the reverse complement.
AGTAAGTATAATAATATCTACAATTTAAAGTGCATTTATAAATTCATTTTTTTTATTTACTATTTAAAATCCTTCTACTAAATAACTATAAAAAAAATTTGTGGTAGTGGGGCCAACTTTGGAATTTTTTGTGAAGAAGCTTCATGAGTTTTGAGGAGATCACTCAGTCAGAGAGTGCAGAGGGGGGAGGGGGAGTGAGAGCGAGAGAGAAAACACATACAGGGTTTAATTATCCCGGCAGTAGTGGGGATATCAAAAGGCAGTCTTTAGAGTAATTGTAAATTTCCGCACAAAAGGGAGACGCGAATAGAGGGGGAAGGTATAGATTACTTTCTTTTCGGAGTGATATAAAAATGCGTTGAAAAATTGTTTTTTTCAAATTTGTATGCATATCCTCCGGAAATTTATTCGACTCTACAAACAAAAATCCATTTAAAAAATTATATTTAGAGGTGGCTCAAGTCTTGTTAAGTTTAAAACGTGTTTACCCTGAGAAAAAAAAATTTATCACTTTTAATAACATTCTCTTTGAGTCAACTTTTCACTTGGAGCGAGAGAATTTTTTATTCAATTTGACAAAGATAATGTTCAACAAAAATTATTATAGTTTGTAACTATCTTTTTTAATAAAAATGTTTAATCGTTTAAAAAAAATATTTTTTTAAGAAATTCGTTACTGATTATCACTTTCTTATTTAGAAAAATGCTAGAAAGTTCCGGGTTTACTTTGCCTTATTAGTTATGAACAAATAATGAATTAACATTAGAGGTAACCATATTTTAAACAATCTTATTTTTTGTGAATACATTTTTCTGCAATAAAACAGATATTTTAAGATGCTTCAAATTTTCGGAAGCAAAAATAATTCACTCAAAATAATAAAATACAATTCAAAAAAATATTTTTTCGGTGGTTCACTCATGAATAGTTTATAACTAACAAGTTAAAGCAAAAATAAAAATGACAGAAAAAAGCAACTTTTCACCATTGCTTGAAGAAAAGACTGTTATAAACTATAATAATTTGTTTTGATAAATATATTTTCTATCTTGAATTAACTATTAACTTACTCCAGGTGAAAAGCAGACAAATAGTTGTATTAATTAATTTTGATAACTGTATTTAATTATTTACCTCGCTCTGATTAGAAGTTGGTCAGAAAGTCAACACTTTGTAAAAAAAACTAAAACTTTCTAGCATTATTCTAAGAGAATATTATCAACTGTGATTATAACTTGATTAAACAATCGTGTTTCTCAACATCAATTAATTAAATTTTAATAGCTGATATTTCTACTAAAAAATTTTAATTTTCAATAAAAATTGTTAAGAATAAAAAAATGCGACTTTTAAACAAGAAGTTTCATTTTCAACCAAAGAAAAAAACTTTTAACAAATAAAAACATATTTTCAATTAATAAATATAAATTTTCAACAAAAAATAGAATAGTGTAATTTCAAGTTAGAGAAATAAATTGTACACCAAATAATATAAATGTTAAACGAATTGCTTAAATTTTCAACCAAAAAGACGAAATTCCTATAAAAAAATGTAGGCGACAAACGAAATAGTTTAATTGTTTGTTAAAAAAATTAATCTTTAATAAAAAACTAATTTTGAAAAATGAAATGAAATTTCTGCCAAAAAGATTAATTTTCCACCAATGAAGAACAATTTTCAACAAAATGCATCAATTTTCAAGCAAAAAGAATAATCTTCTGCCAAAAAAATAAAATTTTCACGAAATAGATGAATTTTTAAGTTCTTCTTTATTTATAATCTGTCCCGTAAGGTTTTACATGACTTCCATTTCTTACAATACTTCCGCTTACATATTAAACAGACAAAAAATCTCAACTTTAATATTTACAAGTATTTAAGACTACGTACATAAAGTCTTATATCTAGTTCCTTATCTCTATTTCCTGTGATAGCGCAATTTAGGACTTTTTAGCAAACGATTGAGCTAGCGAGCGATCGAAAGCGAGAGCGCAAGTGCAAGCGAGAGAAAGAGAGAGAGAATGAGAACGCAAACGCATCTTAGTCTATTTATGCTATTACGTATCCATTACTTACAATCTTTACGCTTCTAATCTAGGCGACTTCCGTTTCCTTATTCTTCCACTTCCACTTTTTTTTAGTCCTATTTACCATTTCTTCACATGCATTCTTTCATTCACCCTCACTCGCTCCCCTAGCAACCTCCAACTCCTTCATCCAATCTTCTACTATTCCATGCTCTCCTAGAATCTTAACCACATTCTCTTGCCAGATTCCTTTATCTTCCATTCCTCTCCTACATCCTTCCCATACGTGCTTTCATGCTTTCTGTTCCTATCCATATATTCTACACTTTCTGTTCTCTTCCTTTTCCCAATACCTCCCCTCTCTTACCTCGTTTCCCAATCTAAATCTTGCTATTCTGGTCCACCTTCTCTTTCCCTCCATCCATTTTCTTAATACTTTGGTAAACCTTCATTTTTTTATCACGGTATACCACTTATTATATTTTAATTCTTCAGACCTCCCCCATCTTTCTCTTAATTGTCTTTCCTTGTCCTTTTTTCCACTTCTAAATAGTTTACTTCAGTCCCATCTCCTATGTCTGTAGCATTCAAGAACTCTCTTCTTTCTTCTTCCCATCTCGTTAATTCTATCGCCCTCCGTCTCCTCTCTTTAATCCCTATCAAACACTTTCTCACCAGCTTCCCTCCCTTTTCCTCCCTCAGCTTCGTCTCAAATTTCCATGTTCTCTTTCCCGCTCTAAAACTTAATTTATCCCTTTGTGCTTCTTCTCTCACCATATATCCTGGCGTCCTCCAATCTAACCCTAATATCCACAATATATATCTTTCTTGTAAACTCTTAATATCTTTCCTTTCTTTCCATTCCCATATATCTGCCCCATAACTTAATACCGGCGATACCAGCGTAACAAATAACCACATTCTCATTCTACAATTTTTCTAACCTTCCTTTTCCTATTCCACATATCTGTTTTATTACGCCTGCTGTTTTTTATCCTTTACCTTATATGAGCTCTATGATCTCCATTCTTTTGCAAAATGTATCCCAAATATTTAAACTCCTTCTCTTCTTCTATCTTTATTCCCTTCCATCTCCCCGTCCATTCTTACTGTTTCCCCCTCCTTTTCTAAACCTCATGATATTTTTCTTTTCTACATTTAAATTCAGCTTTGTCCCATGTAAATATTTCTCTAGTCCTGTAATGAGGCCGCCATCCCTTCTTCATCCTCTGCTATGAGTACTATGTCGTCTGCGTATACCAGTGTATATATATTTTCCTTCCCTATCCTAACCCCTGCCAGACTTTTTCTTCTCATTTCTTCTTCTAAATCGGATATTAATATATTAAATAAAAGTGGGCTCAGAGAACATTTTCTCTTACCCCCTTTTTCCTTAACTTCTTTCTTCAATCTCTCCGACAAAACAATTACATATACTTTATACAGTGTTGGCATCAGCGTGACACTCCAATAATCTTTACCCTCCTCTTATTTGCCTTTCTTTACTATTGGTCTCACTTCTCCTTCTTTCCATAACTCTGACCACCCCTCTTCTCTCCATACTCGATTACACATTATCCATGCCCATTCCTTTAGTGCTGCCCCTCCGTATTTCCGTACTTCATGTGGAATCTCATCTATTCCAGGTGTCTTTTCATCCTCCATTATTCCTAACACCTTGACTATTTCTTCCCTTTTTATTTCCTCTTCCTCATGTCTTTTTCCACTATATTTTCCTTCCTTCCTAACTTTACTCTTTACTTCTCCTAGCAAATCCAAAAAATATTTTTTCAATTGTACCATTTAAATACCTTGGTTTACTCTTTTTCTTCTTCGTCCTTCTCTATTTACTATCTTTCATACCTATTCTTCTGCCCTAGCCTTCTCCGACTCTTCCTTAAACCTTTTATTTTCCTCCTTTTTCTTTTGATCACACGCCTCAGAATACTCTTTTGTTTTCTCTCATATTCTTCCCCATTACTTCTTTCTTTTCTCCACTTTCTTAATTCCTTTCTGACCTGCTTCTTTTTCTCTTTACAAACCTAACCCCATCCACTTCTATTCCCTTCTTTACTCACTTCATTTTTATTTTTGCACTCTAATCCTCTTTTTACTTCTCCTATCATTTTTTCCATCTCCTCGCCCACATTTTCCTCTCCCATTTTCATATTTCTTACTTTTCCTCTAAACTGTTATTTTCCTTGCCTTGAGCAATACCCGTTTCCTACATTCTTTACCTTTTTTACCTTTTTATGCATAATACTACTACTTTCTTCTCCTTTAATGTCACTATTGAAGGAAAGTGATCCGAATCAATATAATCACCAAACTCTAATTTCTTGATCTTCTCTCTTACGTCATCATTCACTATCCCATAAGCAATTATTGTTCTCCTTTCACCTTCTGACCGTTTATATTCTCCTTCCTCATTTCCCTTTATATTTTCGTTTAAGATAAACCATCCCAACTCCTCGAAGCTCTTGAACAACTTCCTTCCTTCCCTATTCAGTACTTTATCTTTTGATTTTCTTCCTCCCTCTTCTCCCCATTCCCTTCCTCCTCTATCTCATGTTCTCGCATTGAAATCCCCACTTATTATAAGTCTAATCTCTTCTTTATTTTCTTTCATCACTTCTTTTACCTCCTCTGCTTTTTCCTGCATTTCTCTGTTCACATAAAGCTTAACTATCTTCCACTTCTCTCCCCTCATCTTTACCTCTTCTACTATTAATCCTTCTTTTTGTTCTTTTCTCTTTTTCTTGTCTTTCCCTGTTATAAATTCATGTCTTACTTTCACCACCACTTCTCCCATTACTCTGTTCTTTTTATTCTTCCTCTTTGCATTTTGAATTTGCCATTTGTAACCTCTTGGTAATCTTTCCCTAACTCTTTCATATCCCCTTTGATCTAGCTACGTCTCCATCATTATTAAAATATCATATTATGTAAAATTTCTCATAAATTCCCTATCCTTGCTCTCCAATCCCGCTATATTCCAGTAACATATCCTCCATTATTCCATACATTCGTTTTTTGTCTCTTTTTGCCTCTTACTATTTCTTGTTATCCTATCTCCTGTTTCGTCCTCTCCAAGTTTCCCTGCACTTCATTTCTTACTAAATCTCCCCGTTCTTCATCATAATCCCACCATACTCCGTATATCTGTATTCTCCTATATTTAACCCATGTTCTTCTTTCCCTTTTTTCTTTCCTCTTCTGCTATATCCCTTAACTTATATTGAATCCTCCCTCTACCCATGTCAAATCATCCTCTATTCTCTCCGAGCTTCCACTTCCTTTATTTCCTTTTTAGTACTTCTTCCACTCCTTCCTGTACCTCATTTCCCTCTAGTCTTATAATCTTTATCACGATGTTTCTTTTTCTTGCTTCCCTCTCTTTCTTTGCTCTTCTTAGTTTTACTTTTCTCAGTCTTTTCTTCTCCGTATTCCCACTCGCGCCCCCGCCAAGATCCTGGTTCTAGCTTTCCATCTTCCTTATTCTACCTTGCATCTCCTTTACCTTTTTATTATTATACTCCTGCTTCTCTAGTTGTTGCTCCAATGACTGCATCCTTTTTTTTTAACTGTTCCCTAACTTCTTCCCATGTTTTCATTTCTTTCTTAAGTTCAGCCACTCACCGCCTTATTTCTTTCTCTAACTCCTCTCCCCTTTTTTTCTGCTTTTCTTCATAAATGCCCATAAATTCTATTATGACTTCCCGAATTTCTTTCAGACTTTCCTCTTTCCTCTGATCTTCGGTTTCATCTTCGTTTTCTTTAGCCACAATCGACCCTACGCGTTTTGCTCTTAATCTCTCCTTTTCTATAGTTTTCTTGTACTTCCCCCTTGCCTTCCTCTCTTTGATCTCATCTTTCTGGGTACTAAATACTTCCTGCTCTAAACCCAATTTTTCCTTGATGTTAGAATTAGAATTAGAATTAGAATAGTTTTATTTGCTCTTACATAAATAAGTTTTTACGCAAATCAAATAAATTTTCAGCAACATAGGTAAATTTTTAACCAAACAAATGAATTGTCTACTATGAAGGCTAAGGGTCTATCAATAACATTTTTGAGAAAAACTTTTTCTAAATATTTAGTTTAAAAATTTTATTTTTAACGAAAAAATTTATTTTCCATTAAAAAACTAATCTTTAACCTAGCAAATAAATTTCCAATAAAATAGAATAATTTTTAACAAAATAAATGAATTTTCACCCAAATGTTTTATTTTGTATTGGAATTTTCAACTTAATATTTATATTTTCGACTCAAGTAGATTTTTTTTCAACCCACCATGAAATAATTAAGTTTAAATATAAAAAATTAATTTATGATACAAAAAAACTGATTTTGAAGCCGAAGAAATAAATTTTGAATTGAATAGATTAATTTTCTGAAAAAACCATCACATAATAAAAAAATAGTTAAATTTTCAGTTGAAAAAGAATTTCAAAAAAGTTTTTTTTTTGAAGAAGAAAAATTAATTTAAAATGTTGAATCATTAACCAAAAAATAATAATTTCTAACAAAATAGTTCAACTTTCAACTAAGTAGATAAATTTTAAATAAAAAAGGTTTCTTCAGTTAATATTCAAAATTAGCGAAAATTTTAAAAATTGAGTGAAATTGTTATTTTAGAAAAAATATTTGATCCTGTAAATGCCAGATTTTTCTGTTTGTTTACAGTTCTTTTCTAAGTCAAATCTACCAAAATAATGAGAATAAAAAAAAATGATATTCTTAATATGAAAAGTGTTTCTATTTTTATTACTGTAGCCTATTCTAAATTAATTTCAAAATTCTCCAAGATCGTCCCGACACCTCAGGGTTATATTCTAAGCTAGAACTAATGTACTTTAAGTATCGGTAATCAGGGGACTCTTCATGTGTACAAACTAAAGTTTGTTTCTATTTCTTCAGTGGACCCATAACACGGCTTGTGTTTGAAATTGTGATTGGAGAGTATTAAATGTGGTATATGATAAAGTACAATTACACTTAAACCCTTCAATAACCCTTCCCTTCAATAGCCCTTCCGAGAATTGACGCCGCACGGCAGATTGGTATAATAGGAACTGCGCGGGGTCTGCGTTTATCACTCAGGGGAGCACACAGGCATGAACAAACCAAAGCGGAGCGGCCTATAATGAGTTAGTTCCCACCCACAGTCAATCCCAAAATTGGCGCTATAGAAGAGTTTCACTTATTTATGTATTTTTTTATTGTAGTTATATCTCCCTTAATACACGTAAAATTATTGACTACCTGAATTCATTTTTCAAAATTACTTGTACATATATTTTATTTTTTCCTAGAATTAGTTTAAAAAGCAAACTGAAAAAAAAGTAAATTTTTTAGAAATTAAATTTTGAGTATAAAGTAATATATAGAAAGATAATAATTTATACATTACTTAATTAAAATAATTGTTTGATGATTTCTCATCGTGTAAATTAAATAATCAGTTTTTAGTTGATTACCAAATCAAACTAACAGAAAGGAAAGTGCAAAATAGGAAAAAATATATGAATAATAGAAATTATGTGAATGATTCAATGAAAATAATTTATTTAATGCTTTTTATGTGATTAATTGATTAATTATTATTATCTGGTTAACTTTGCTCATAATATTTATTTACATAAAGATTGAAGTTTAATATTGTTTTACTAAGAAAATGAATTAATATTTACTTTGTCGTTATGTTATTTAATATGGGATATGATTTGTA
>JAAAKG020139949.1:0-12227 GCA_010014905.2 Druon quercuslanigerum | reverse complement strand
AACTAGGGTCTCATTCACACATTCTAAACATTCTTTCCGCGGTCTGCCTCTGGGCACGCTGCCATTTACTTTACCTTCATTTTATAAATGAAGGGTTTAAGCGTTGCAGTTGTACTATTCTATTTATGAAATTTACAACCACATTAGGTTAAGGATATCAAGACACTCGCTTTATGTTTTTTAAAGAGAATTATAAAATAAACAGACGAATGATTGAAGCTCGTGAAGTCAGGTGTATTCTTGTACTAATTAAATCTTCTCAAGTCTCCTAAAGTATCTGAAATATCTGAAGTCACTTGAAATCTCCTGAAATATCTGAAGTCATTTAAAATCACATGAATTCACGTAAAATCACTTAAAATTACCTGAATTAATTTGAAGTCACTTGAACTCAGCTGAAGTCACTCCCTCGTCAAGAGAGAAGCGATTCAATTTTGTTTGAGCTCATATTTTCTCCCATATTCATTTTATCCTCAACGCGATGTTTGTTGATATGACCAATGTCAAACTTCACACTCATTTCCATATTTACCTCTTTCCCCCTTTTCTTGAAAATGTCTCTTTTCCCCTATTTTAAGAAACGCCCCCTTTTCCCTGTTTTTCTAATTGTTTTCGCTTAAATACGAACTGAATTCATAGAACCCAATAAAAAAGTCATAGTTTTTACTTGAAAGTTAATTCTTTTAATTGAAAAGTGTCTTATTGTATTTTAGGTTCAAAATTTATCTGTTTTTGTTGATAATTTAATTAGTTTGTTAAAAATAATATTTTTCGGTGGTAAATTTAACTGTTTCGTTGAATGTTATTCGTCTTTTTGGATAGAAAATTCGTACTTTTGGTTTGAAAGTTCCCCAACAATCATCTACTATTATGTTTTTAGTTCAGAACTTAAGTCTTGGTTAAAAATTCTACTATTTAGATGAAAATTCAACTATTTTGTCAAAAAGTCTTCTTTCTTTGTCAAAAATTCAATTTTTCTAACATTCTTTTTTTTATAGAAAATACCTTCTTTTGAATTGAAAATTTACCTTTTGGTAGAAAAGTAATCTTTTTTCGTTGAAAATGCTTCCAATGCGAGCTTCAATGTTGATAGTGCTGGAATTGAGCCAATTATATTTCAGTTTTGTTTCAGTACGATTGAACCAGTTTTTTTTAATGAGACTTGTTTTAATTCTTTGTATGGTTGGCCCACTATTGATATTGCTGACCTATTAATAATTTTTAATCAATACTCATTTGCAAAGTTTTCTGTATCCATTTGAAATTATGTAGGAGCCAGTCGGAATGACTTTTGTGCAATCTTTGCTGGAATCCCTACGGATAACACTTCGTTGTCCTCCTTAATAAGATTCTGAATGGTATTCCGTAATAAAGCTCTAAAGTCTAACTCTAACTCAGTGGTCGGCACGCTCTTGTCCCCGGCAGGTACCTTGCCCTGGCTGCCCTGTGACCTACTCTCAGGGCAGTACCTGCTAGCTCGGCCAGACCAACCTTTTCCTCAGAGGTCCTTTGTTGGAAAATGGGAAAAATTTTGAGATTAAAAAAATCTTAATTTTGTAATCAGCGATTAAAAAGTAATATATTTGGAATCTATAATATGTATTTTTCTGATTCCAAAGACGTGTAATTTGTCTGGAAACGTTGAAAGTTTGTGAAGTATTTAGTATTAAATTAAATATTAAGCTGTTGTTTCTTGATATTAATCTCCTTCAAATTTTGAGCTTTTCTAGGCAAGTAATATATAATTGGAATCGGAAAAATCGGTAGATGCTGATTATGCTATTTTTAAATCGCTAGTTGAAAAATTACACTGAGACCGAAAAGTAGTAGAAAAAATTAAGCCGGGTCGAGCCTGCCCATACCTGAAAAGCGAGCAAAAAGTTTGCTGACCACTGCTCTAATTCGTAAGCCTTGTGCGTGTCAGAAGGGCATACAAGATTAGCAAGGTGATATCATCGTATTTTATGTCTCGATGTACATTTTTCGCTATATATTATAGTTCAGAGTAGTCGTAGATCAGGGATAATAAATTTGAATTTTATAAATTTGAATTTGAAATTTTTTGATTCCATATATAAAAGATTATATGTTAAAAATTTTACTTTTTATTTATAAATTCAACAATTTGTTAAAAATTATCCTCCTTGCTTGAAAATTTAAGTGATGAAAATTCGTCATTTTGATTTCAGGTTCATCAGTTTTAGTAAAAATTTCATTCTTTTTTTCGTATAAAGATGCAACTGTTTGAATGAATTCAACTATTTTTATTTGAATTTGAAATATTGTTTTATCGAAATATCGATTATTTCAATATTCATTAGAAATTCATCTCTTTGGATCAAAATTCTTTTTCTTGTTATACATTAATTTTAAAAAAAAATGTAACTAATCCAGTTGAAAATTTAACTGTTTTGTTAAAAATTGATCATTTTTCATTTAAATATCAAGTACTTGGGTAAATGTTGAACTACTTTGTTAAATATTCATTTTGTTGTTGCTGAAAGTTCATCTGTTTGACGAGAATGTAGCTATTTTGTTGAAAATGTATTTTTCTTTGGTTTAAACTTTTTTTTTGTTGATAATGTCATTTTCCCATGTCTGGTCTTTTTTTCAAAAATTGATCTTCTAGGGTTAAACATTCAATTGTTTTGCAGAAAATTAAACAATTTGGATCAACTTTTTTTCTTTTGGTTGGAAATTTATCTCTAGTTAAAAATTCGCTTTTTTCTTCTCAAAATCAATTTTTTACTACTATTTTTTATGATTGGTTGAAAACTGAACTATGTTTTGTTGGTGCATGTAATTCGTTAAAAATTCATCTTTTTGATTTTTAGAATTTATCTCATCGTAGAAGTTCCATATATTTTCGTTGAATAAACTATAACATTTTTTGTTGAAATTTCATCTTTGTCGGTTGAAAATTCAACTATTTAGTTAAAAATTAAATTATTTATTGGAAAATAAAATTCTTAGCTTGAAAATGTAACTATTTGGTTAAAAATGCAACTGTTTTTGTTTAAAGCTATATTTTTAAATTAAAAGTTCAGAAGTTAGTCATAAATTTAACTGTTTCAGTTAAAAATAATTTGTTGTTAAAAATTCAAGTAATTTGTTAAAAAGTTTTATTTTTTCTCCAAAATTTGTCCGCTTTGATTGAAAATTGATCTTTCATGGTAGAAAAATAATCTTTTTTGGTCGAAAAAAATGTGAAATTTTTCAATTTTATTCTAAAGTTTTATTTCCATTCCATTTATAAAAGATTGGAATATATTAAGATCATAGAAAATCAAAAATTGATCAGGAGAAAGTGAGGGAATTAAAAAAAAAAAAGTTTTCTGGGCACTCTTATAGTTGAGTTGGATGTTAAAGAGGATCTGAAATTATTATGGAAAATATAATGGTTGTTCTGCTACATTATTGTGAAAGGTCATAGGTATGTCGTAATTTACGGATGAGTAAAAAATATTTGTTTGACAGTTTTAGTAGTTGAATAACAGTATCCTCATTAGAGGTATAATATTTTATCTCTACTTATCAGATAAACATTTAAAAATAAATTAAAATCTATTTAAATCGCATTCCGGTTCATTTTTCAATACCGCGATGAGAATTTTTTTTTTTACAATTTATCACGGCTTGAAGGCTCCTTCGTAACATATACCTTGATTCCCATAGAGTTATAAATATTACCTCACCTTGCATAAAGTGGTAAATTTACTCTATGATAAGCACCTGTAATATGGAGATAATTTTATACTGGAGTATTGTTATAAAAAGAGCAGTGATTTTTGTAATATTACTTATATTAACTAGCTATAATTTAGGCAAGAATTTTCTGACCAAATGTCGAGAATTTTTGGAGAAAAAAATCGTAAAAGACCAAGAAAAAAGTAAATAAAACAGTGTTTTTATACAATTTTAAGATAAGAAAACTTGGCTTTTTTCTGCGGATATGGTCTTCGTTTTATCTCTTACTAAACATTTGTTTGCCATTGCATTTAACAACAAGGTCTAGACTTTAATATTTCAGAAATAAAAATCCTTAGTAAATGTTTTACTTTTTACAGAATTTGAATTTTTGTTAAATTAGAATTGTCTGTAACTATAAATTTTTTCCAAATTGGTGTCTCTAAAATTGGTCTGTTTTTCAATTTCACCATGCTGTACTACATCAAAACAATTTACATTTATAAAATTACTCTAATTCTACTTTATTTTCAAATTTCTCGCTATTGCATATTTTCACTTTTTATTTTGAAAATATTTTCAAATGTCTTTGTTAGATTGGCTAAAATAACATATCCACAATCTCGAAAATCAAAACTTTAAAGACTTCAAGTTTGTGGAGATGTTAAAATATTTCAAGCCATTAAAAAAAAATTTAATTTTAAAGGATTTCCAGATTTAATAATTTTGAATAATTTCAAAGAATTTCGAAGAATATAGTGTGTTACAAACTTTTTTTATGAATTGCATGAGGTTTTAAAACATTTTGTAATATTTTCAGAAGTTTTTAGCTCCTAGATAATGTTGTCAACTTAAAAACGGGTCGCTGCATGAAAAATTTGTTCAGAAATACAATTTTTGTTTTTCCATGAACTTTCCAAAAATATTTTAGCAAATTTGTGTCTTAAAAAATAATGTAATTATTTTTAAAAAGAATGGTTTAAAAAATGTTTGCACCAGATTTTTAAAAGTAACCTCTATGTTCATAATCAGGGGACTTCGCACTTTTATTACATACAGAAGTGTTACTGGTTACTGAATTTTTAATAGGTTTTCAATTGCATAAAACTATCTTGCTACCATTTTTCAAAATGTATACTGCTATGGAGGCAATTTTGAATGTCTTGAATAAGTTTGAGGCCGGTAGGCAAGAAAGTAATCACTCTTCTTACGAAAGTGATTTTACCGATAATCACGATCCTGATTGGTCAATTGCGCCCAGATTTGCGCAGATTCGCTCAAAAGTCTGACCCATGAAGTACATCGTGACGTCATAAAGTAGCGGGGCGACTGTAGCCTATCAGAGGACTCGACGTCACAGACGGTCCCCTTTGCGCGACAGATACGCGGAATCACATGACGTCACAAAACGAACTGACACACCGCGCCAAGCTCGAGTTTAATGACCTTCCCAGTTGAGTTCAATACACCGCGTCTTGAACCAACCGACTCGACTCGGTTCGGCTTTATTCGACTCATTTCGACTTCATTCGTTTGTTCCTTCGACATGCCTCGTACTCGGCGATTTAAACTTCTGGGCCATGTTTTAAATTCCTTCCTTTTGAAGTCTTAAAATTGAAACCAATTATTTTGTCCAATATAAAAATCAGAATGTCAGTTTTTAAAAATTTTATAAATTGTTAGCATTACTTATTATCATATTATCAGGGATCCAGTCTTTCCTTTATTGTCCTGCGTTTCCTCTTTTTCACTATTCTCGAAAATCTTCCAGTTTTCCTCCTGCATCTTTAAAAAAAAGATATAAAAAAAACATTATTTCAGGATTGATACCGGTCAGGGACTTCCACAAATTCAGGAAATTTAAATCTGGCCAGGGAAAGTAATGGAATGTCAAAGAAAAACTGATAGCGTTAGGCAATTCTTGATAAACTAAAGTTTAAGTTAAAAAGTCTTTAAAAAATCGTCTTTTTAGGCTGAAAATTCATCTATTTTGGTAGAAATAACATTTTTTTGGGGTTAAAAATCACGATTTGTTGAATTTGTTGAAAATAAATCAGTTTTGGTTGATGAATTCAACTATTTTTGGTTCGAAATTAAATTTCTTTTATTGAAATATGTACTACATTTTTCTTTAAGCACAAATCTTTTTTGCTTGAAAATTAAACTACTTATTGTAAAATGGAACTACTCTGTTAAAAATTAATTTTGTTGTTATTTATTATTTTATTTTAAACCCCCTGCTTTTCGCTACAAATTTTACAAATTTGTCAAAAATTATTTTTTTGATGAAAATTATTATTGAGTAACATTTTTTAAGAAAATTAATCTTCTTGCCTAAGATTTTTGTGGCAGCAAATTTGTGTTTGATTACAAATCAATTCAATCTCATTAGTTAAACCTTAATCTTTTTGGTGATAAATTCATTTATTTGTTTAAAAATTTAATTATTTTATTGAAAATTCGTGTTTTTAACATGATTCATTTCTTAAAGTTTATCTTTTTTATTGTTGAAAATTCAAATTATGGATTAAAAATTCAACTATTAGGTTAGAAATTAATTTGTTTAGTTGCAAATTCATAATTTTAATTAAAATTTTAATTTTTAACATTCATTTGTTTGGTTTAAAGTTAATCTTTTTGATTCAGAATTTATCGTTTTGGTTAAAGATTAATTTTTTTAACCATAATTTCAAATAACACAAGAAATCATTCAATTTATAAAATACGTCCCTTACAAGAAACTATGTAATTTTTTACAAAATCAGTAAATCCACTTACGAGGGCTACCAGTGTCTGCCGAAAAGTTTAGTTCAATTATTAACTAATTGAATTCCATTGAACCAAATCGATTGATTATAATTTCATATAATTTTGTCATATATCTTTTTCATAAAAAGAGTGAATGAATCGTACTAAATATACTCTTCCCCTTTTCCTTATGACCTGATTTTTTGGAGGTTTTAAAATTAGAAGTTAAAATTATACTTTGAACCTTTTAAATTTAGTGCGGTTAAAATTCGATACGATTACTTTGAAGACATTTTAATGCGGAGAAGTAAAAAATATTTTCTTATAAATTATTATATTATATTTACTTTATCTTATTTCTCAACTTGGCTAATAAAAAGGTCTTTAATTTCTATCTGCTGCCATGATTCTCAGCTAAATTATGGTTTAAAACAATTTGCACGATTTTTACAATTTAAATTTCATTTTTATTTTTTTAAAAACTGAATTAACTTCATTTTTTATTTATTACTAGATTTTACGATTATATGAATATAATTTTCCTAATGATTCTGGAGAAAATTCAAAAATATTTTTGAAGTTTTCAGATATGCCAAATTTAAATTGAAATCAAAAATTTAATTTTCAACTAAAAAAGATTGTAATTTAAAATTTTTAAAAACTGTTTAATTCATTAACAAACAATTTTTCAATTAAAGTTAATTTTTAACTAAAAGAGGTCACAAGAAATACTTACATTATCAACTAAATGATGAATTTTCAACAAAACAATTAAATTTTTGACCAGAAAATATGAATTCTCAACGAAAAACGTAATAGTTGCTATTTTAATCCAAAAATATTTTAATTTTTAATGAAAAACATTTAAAATGATAAAAAATATGAATTTTTAATTATATCGTTGAATCTTTAAGATAGATTACTGTTCAACCAAAAAGATGAATTTTAAATAAAAATGATGAATCTCCAGCCGAAAAAGAGAATTTTCAATCAAGTTTAGTTAAATTTTTAACCAAGTCCGTCGAAAAAAAACATGAATTCTCGTCGAAACTTGTAATAGTTGATGTTCAAACTAAAAATTATTTTAATTTTTAATCACAAATAGGTCAGTTCATGAAAAAAGAGTTTTCAAAAAATACACTTGACAGCGAAAAATACTGACTTTAGCTAATTCAATGGTGAGTCTGAAACGGAATATGGGTGTCGTAATTCAAGAAAATATTTACTTGGTACCGTATGCGTATACGTGGAAGAATAGTAGGTGTTTTTGATCCGAGGAAATATATTATTGGACGGAATTTTACATTTTATTGGTTTGAAAATATATGATGTTCTCATAGTATTGATTTAAGTCAAGCGTATGAATATTTCATTATCTAATGAGTTTTGTATTCAGGAGAAGCACATGTATATGTTTGAAACTAGAAGATAATAAAACTTTGAATCAAATGTATAATATGTATATATATATAAAATTAAGAATAGAGTTACTTGTAGGAAAGTTAAGATGTTGCTTGTTTTAAGTGATAAATATGTATTGAATTAAGTTACTTTATTTTCCATCTATAATTTGTAAATACTTAAGACCGTTTTTCCTAGACTCCATTACCATTTACATAATATACATAGGTTATCAAAGACTCCAAATTAAAGTTTCGAATTCTATAGTCAGTTTTTGACTCCTAAATTTTTTTCAACCCACGTATGTCACATAATTCTTACTGTTTTTGAGATATATAAACTTTTTTTTTGAAACACTTTAACATGAGCGATATATAATGATTTAATTGATAAAATGTATAAAATTGAAACAAGAAGCTTGCTTGATTATTTGGTGAACATTATGCATTTGTTTTAAATGCATATTGGTTTAAATGAAAATATTCATGCATCATGCTAAAACAAAAATATGTTTTTTCACTAAATGTATACGTTTTTTGTCTTAAGTATATGTATGTTATTAAGTAAAACATTTATGAAATAAGTGAATAGATAAATTTATTTGAACTTACTTTACTTACTTTATTATTTTGTTGATCGAAACCTTTGTAATGACTTCACACTAACGCATAATGGACAAGGTAATTTAATATTAATTTGCTTTAAATTGACATGATCTAAGCAGTATCACTAATTAAACTATTTATTTCTTGAGTCAAGAAAATCAGTTCTCTGTACTCAAACATTAATAGCTGCATTCAAGTAAAATCAAATGAGCGCATAACTTGACTTTATGCAATGATAATTTCTTTTAATTGCGTATAATATTTTACGTTTAGATTTAATAAATCTTTAATTAATTCGAGGATTATTTATTACTCAGAGAAAAAGTTGCCTTGAAACAAAAGCATTGTCCTCTTGCCTGTTTTGTTTTGAACGGCCTGAATACATTTTTTACGTAAACATAATTAATTGGATGCAAGATCAGGTGAAGTTAGTCGCGTAAGGGGAATTTTTGGCGCAAGAAAAGGATCTCTGTTGAGACAAATGAAAAACCCTTTCGTCACAAGAGGAATTTTTTTAAAGTTTATATTAGGGGGAAGCCAATCAGGTTTTCAGCAACAATGCATGTGTGATCTCGTGAATACGATTTTTTAAGCAAGGATCATACTTATTTTTATTTGGTAGAAACACCCACACAAAGATTTTCCACAGCAAATACCAGCAGAATGAAAATTTTATTTAAGGTGCGGATTAGTATTATGGAATGTTCCTAAAATTACTGAATGTCCTTGTTCAACTATGGAAACACACGTTATTGGCGAACGACTAAGGAAATTAATACATGGTGCAAGCTCAAGAACCAGTTGTCAGTGACCTTGGTAATGAATACTATTTTAGGAGGTTTTTTATCCACCGGAGTTCAAACCACCCTTTAATTTTGTTGCTTTAATATTCGTTGTTATTGAGCGGATTTAATGCATTCTGAAAATTGGCTTTTAGCTCATTAAATTCATTTTTTTACGTGATTTTCATGCAACCTTCTGTTTCGTAAAATAATTACACAAAAACTAAAATAAATTAACAAAAGTTGTGAAATTTAAGTCCCGACTGTGTTACCCATTTCCATGATTTAATAGACGTTTTTTAATTATAATAGGGCAAATTACTAACGTTAAAGTAGTTTTTAGAAGTTTCCAAATGTTGCAAAAATTAAAAAGTTTCTTTGAATAAAGGAATTTTTTGTTTGTTTATTTTTATTTCCGCTATGAGGAGACAAATATAGTTGCTAATTAATCACAATGAGGAAGCAAAGTCATCTAATCTAATTTATTATATGTGTAACCTTTTAGAAATACTTTTGAATTCGATTGTTGGTGTTAAACCTCATGCTAAACCTAATAAAAAAATATTATTTAAAAACTAGTTTAGTTAATTCTTCACTTCACAAAAGAAATTTTTTCGAATCCGCTTGTATTAACAGAAAACTCAGATATAAATCATTTTTGGTCTAAAATTTATTCACATTACAAATATCGGGACAAATATGATTCTGGAACTTTGTCATTTGTATTTTCGTTCTGTTTTGGGTATGTAATAATGAAAAAATAATAATTCCGTAATTTTATCAATATTTGACAAACTTTTGGCAATGACTTTTATATGTACTCGAAAATGTATTTATTTTTCGCTCCAAATTGATAGGAATTGAAATTAGTCTGCCATTCCTACATATTATCAAAAATGCTTTTAATCAAATTATTAACAAATTCAGTTATATTCGAGCTAAACATTAATCAGTTTAGTGAAAGATTAGATTTTTTCGGTACCAGTCTGGGTAATAAAGGCATTTAAAAGCGAGCAGATCAATTATGAAAAATGACAGAATGTGCGATAGGTGATGTTTAAGGGAAGGGTGAAATATCTTGATCGAAGGAAGAACTTCTTACTATAATGTTTCTTTGATTCAAGTTCAATAAAAGTCTCACGTCCTCCAATTAAATTGAATCCCTATATACCATATAACCGATTTATCATTTCTCCACCTGCAATAAATGCCCTTCATTGCTGGCCTCCCCTAAATTTACTTTCAATACGTGACAGTATTTCTCAAGGGGTTAATTAATAAAAGAGAGTAATTAGCTATAATTCACGTCTACAAATAAGTATTGATTTTTTTGTGTGAAACTATCATCAGGAATTTCAACATATTGGCATAAGGTAATAATGGCTTTCTGAATCCGAATTTTATTGAAAACTCAACTGCTTATTAAATTTCGTGCAATTTGAATCGAATGATTGTAGGCAGCAAAGTACAGGCCACGCATTCATCATACACGTTTGAAACTACTTCACACTGTTCTGAGCGATGACACTATTTCGCTATACTATCTCGAAAAAATATCACTAAAAACAATATTTTCTTACAATGGTTTCCTAATGCCACTATTTCTTTTCTTTAATTTTCCTTGAGAAATATTTTTGAACTTCTTTGCTAATTGGCTAAAGTAATATTTTGGGTATTACTTGTTTTTCTGAATTGGAAAACGAAAAATTTTCTATTTTGTGATTTTTATTAATTGGTTGGTATGTGAGTTTTGGAATTTTTATAATTCAGATGAAAAGGGGGATCTTTCTATTTTTTATTTTGTACTGAATTGAAAGAGGGACACGTTTTATTTTCAAATTATTTATTTATGTGAGTCGAAAGGGAGGATTAGTTTTAATTTAGTGCTTTGAAAATTACAGGGTAGATTTATGTGTATGTGTCAATTATTGATCGTTTGAATTACAAATTTGTTAAAGTTCAATTTTCAAAAAGTTTAAAATTTAAAAGTCAAAAAAGTTCAAATTAAATAAATTCTTCGTTTAATTTTCTTGAGTAAAGATTATAAAAAAAACGAGTCGTGTGAGGCGAGGTTTTTTTTGGATCCATCTTAAATGGATACAGGAAAGTTAAAATTAGTCAATACGATGTTGCATCTTGTGGAGTCACTGACTCTCTTATATACATTTCTAGGCAAATACAAAAAATGCAGCGTCCCGGTTCTTCAAACTCCCTTTTCCAAAGCGAATTTCGATGCATTTCTGTCCTCACATTATTTTTGTACTTGTCGTCACAACTGTAGTTAGTTGTCATTATGAGCCAAAGGTTTAGTCAATCCATCATGCATTACGACTCATCATATAATTATGCAAAAACAAGTCCTAAATATGCACTTCGTAGAATAAAAATATAAATATTGTTGATCAAGGTTTAATTTTTTTAAATAACTAATATTTGCTTCAGTTAGCCCGGAATGATTAAATGCTTCTCGATACATTTGTTAAATCATTTTTTATTATTGCATCTTGTAGAGGTCATAAAACTGAGTTTATTTTTCAGAAGTGCAAGAAAAGCTTGCAGGAATGGAAGCTTTTATGATTATTGTATGACGTTAGTTATATGGGAAGTCCATACCAGTGATTGGTTATTCAGTATTTTTGAAACACTCTTTGGAAATATTAAATAATGTTCCATGTCTTTGAACGTTCAATATTATAGTTGAAGGTCACTGAATCAAAAAAATATAATAAATTATCTGCGCATGCTTCACTTTTTTGTGCGCTCCGTGTACGAATTTTTTGAACCCAGATTCGTGTGCAGCACGAAAAATCCATTCGGAAACACTACGCTGCAAGAAATTTTATAGCAATATTTGCTATTTCAATATTCATAATTGATATCGTCGATTACGATTTAAGGAAATCGTGTAAATATAAAAAATATTGTTAGCGCACAGAGAAAAATGGATGTTCAAATGTAACATCTAGATGTTCAGGATTAACATATTTTATGTTTAACTATAGGA
>JAAAKG020139948.1:0-12227 GCA_010014905.2 Druon quercuslanigerum | reverse complement strand
ATATAGGCAGAAGTTGTTTATTAGCTTATTTGTCGAATGGATTAGTAGAATAGAATGCTCGTTACGTTCAGTAAGCCAAGAATAACATTGCATGTCGATACAATCTTGTGTTATGTATTTTTTCAAGAGTTTCAAATGTTCCGTTCACCGTTTGCGTACTTGCACCGTTTGCAGTGTTAGATAGAATAATATTTATAAAGATAGCTAATTAGAAAGCACGAGATCAATCGGGTCAGACTGATGATCAATACTAACGAGCAGCAGATGATGTCGTTTATTGGCCATCTTTTCTCTATCATTTTTTGCTGATTGTAATGCTTCAAATCATTACCTTGCAAAGATTTTATAGTGCATTATAATGTTCTATTTAAAAAACTAGTTAAAACTGTAATGTGGTAACTTTCAACCTATTATTAATTTTAAATGTAAACATTTAAGTGTATTATTGTCTGAAAAAACCTCTTTGAGGACATAAAGTAAAATGCAAATTAATTAATAAAAAGCCAAACAAAAAATGTGAATATAGAGTCACGTAGAGGTGTACCATTTGTGCATGTTTCGATTCGTTACGATTTCAAATTACTGTCGTCAACTACATTCGCGCGTTTCAAAAGTGCAATAAAACGGTCGTAACTTTTATTCTGTGGGTAAGAAATTATGTGTATTAGCCGATAATGCTAATTGTATTTCACGAGGACTTTGAAGTAAATAAATTACCATGCATAATGTGCAGAACACAATTAAAAGTTGACGATAAGTAAACAAATTACCTGATCTAGTAAAGTCAATAAAAAGCAGTGCAAAGTTGTTTCAAACTTGTAGTATAGAAACCATAAGGCTATCCAGTGATACTACATAAACTAATAAACAATACAAAATTGTTGTTTCTGCTTTGGGTAAAAAAATTACCAATTTTAAATAAGTTAAATTATTTATCGAATTCTACGCACCAAATTACTAAAAAAAATACCTGCTCAAATCGAATAAATTATGAATAACTTCGTTTCCTTCTTGCATAAAAGAAGATACCACAAATCGCAAGTTAGAGAAAGAAACCTTATAGAGGGAATGGTGGTTAATATAGGAAGTGTTTCAGCCGCAAGAAGATATGTTGAACGAGCATACTGAATATTATGAATGACTGATTCCAGAATACGTGCAGTAAGAATGTGGTACAAAATATAAAGCACAAAGCATTTGCAGGTGGCTAGAAGGAGTGATGTAAGATTGTAAGTGTGAACTGTAAAGGTGCTCGTGCATACTTCAGAGATTCTGCTTGGTAATCTTCACTCTTCAATCCTCACTCTTCACTTGCGGTTTTATCATACCGATCCGCATCTCTCGCGTCCACTTGAGTGAACCGCGAGGCCGCTCTTTTGTTGGTTTAGCGATATTACCGATAATTTGACAAACGATCGCCGAGGTCTCGTAGCCACGAACCCTGCGCCATTTATGCCACCATTAACCACGTGTTCCCATTGGTTTTCGTGCAACCCTCTATTTTCTGCCCCAGTTGCCGCGCAGATCTTCGATCATAATAGTGAATTACATTCCCGCTCCGACGCGACCGTCGAATCGATTACGTTCCAAGCATGGGCATCGAAAGCCAATAAGTGGAAATTAGACTTTGTATGGAATTGAAATAGTCCGGCTTTATAATCATGGTCAGATCTTTCTGCTCTGATTTTTTATTTCCATTTAAACCAATCTCCCATGTGATGTCATAATCGGAAATTATGACCATTTACAATTTGATTAAAATTTAAGAAACTTAATATCAATGGAAATGTTTTAGGAGATGCGATATAAAAATTCTTTTAATCAATTTCAAAAACATTTTGATTAGATGAATAACATTTTTTTCATCAAGGAAAAGATTTTTTTGATTCAAATAAAATATTTTGTTTAAATCATTTTAAAAGCTTCAAGCTAACGCGGAAAACATTAAAATGTAATCCGTTTGTATCTCAGTGGTCCTTATGAAAATAAATTTTCCGGAAAAAGAATCGATGAGGAGTTTGAGAAATGTGCATTTCTCATAAATTATTTTTAAGGTTGATCATAAAATAATACATTTGACGAGAGAGTTTTCTGTACCACAGACCCGTGTAGAAATGCAAATGTGGGGCTGGCCGGGTATCCGACCAGTTGGCCCCACTTTAAGTCGGGGGCTAGTCGGGATTACTGATTAGTGTCCCCGACCAGTTCTGTCACGGTGGATTAGTCGGGGGGGCTGGCCAGTCGACCCGAGTGAAGAATTTAAAGTCCAAAAAAGACAGTTTTAAAGTGTCTTCGAATTGCGATTAAAAATGTTCTTTATATATTCCACAAGATTTAAATATTTAATTGAGTTTAACTTTTATTTCAAACATGTAGGCCGAATTTTATCTTACACATTTTCTCTTATAAAAACGAAAAATTACAAGTTTAGGTTTTTGCGAAAATGTTTATTAAATGTGTTTTTATCAATTAAAAACATGTAAATAATTGCGCTTTTGTACAGATTAACTTATTATATATAACACGTTGTCAGAAACTTTAAAACAAGAATAGGTCGACTAGAGCCATCGACAATGTAAACTGCAGTTACGGTTAGATGAACTATACAAGTTTCTAAATAAAATTTTTCTTAAAGAGCTTTTAGTTTGAAATTGATAATTTATCACTTTGAAATGTTTCTGATATTTTCTTCTTCTGGTGGAAATTTAATGATTTCAAGTTTTTGACAACTTTTAATTTTAAGCATTTTTAAATTCAATATCATTGTATTATTTATTTTAAAACAGTAGTGTTAAAATTGTACTTCAAGCTCAAGCCTATTTGTGTATTTAAACACCTTATATCTTTGTGTAAGAAAGATTTGAATTTCAAAGCTTAGAAACAGAAATATTTTCATTTAAATATTTAATTTATGTTTGATTGAATTTTTTACATGAAATTTAATTTAATTTAAATATTTCAAATTACATCTTTTTAGTTCGAAGCAATTGCGTGACAAATATTTTTTTTTTTTTTATTTTGTTCTCTGTGCTCTTATTAATAAATATACCAATTATTCAATTTCGAAGACAAGTCACGTAAAAACTTCATTATAAACAGATATTGAAACGCGATTCTAAGACCTCTTTTACATGAAGAAACATGATTTGTCTCTAAGAATTTTTTTGCATTAAATTTACTTTCCTTTCTGCATCGATTGATGCCTATTTTCTTTTACAAAAAAACGTTTTGCATTGCGTGGCTCGAGGTTTATTGACTGCAAAAGTGTAAACTGAGAACGATATTCTTTCTTCGTTGCCAATTACGCGTTTCGCCGTCGCTTGGCTAAACAAACAAGGGGGAGGGTTTGATCGACTTTGGTTCTCTGGAAAACCACAAGTAACTTCCTCCAATCAAAGCTTAACGAGGCCTTGGTGTTCGTTCGTGTTTGCAGAGTGATTCGCGAACGTCGATCTTATAGCAACTTCTTTGCCGAATCTCGACCGCAAACACTTTTCGAACTTGCTAATTTTTGCCCTCTGTCGATTCCAGAAGCTTCTCTGTCAATAATAAATTACAAAAAGGAGATCTTGTTACTCTATAGTAACATCTTGCTTCAATTTTTTTCGCACGAATTCCACACGATTTCTTTTCTTGTTATTTTTTGCTATTTGTGTTAAGTGATGTTTCTTTCGCGAAAAAAAGGGAAGGTACTTTAATTTGGAAATTTTAAAAAGACGAGATGTTTAAGCAGAGTGAACAATTTATTTAAAATGTGATTTTAAGAATTGATAGAAAAATTCCCAATTCCATTTTGTTAGATGAACACAAATCAATTCTCTTGATACTGTTATATCCGGAACAAGAAAAGCTTACTCAATTATCGCCAATAATCGTAAAACTGCGTACAATTAACTCTACCGTTGTAATCATTAAGTTTGATTTCTATGTATTGTTTTCGTGCTCTAACGATCATGGAGTGCTGAGGCTAGGTTTTCCAGGTTCTCTTTCCACAGAAATTGATTTAAACACTGGCCACCCATGAGAGATCTGCAGGAAGTGTAATGTCCTGTAATGATAGGGTTTGGTAAGGCGCGGAAACAGAAACTTTCAACTTCAAAGAACTTCAAATATTTGGTAACATTTTGTGGGATAAAGGCAGGAAGTGATCTGGAACCATTCTGCGGTTTCCTTAATTCGAAAATCGAACGACAATGTGGGTAAAGAAGATAGGGTTCTACACGCTTGTTTTCTAGAATTTGTGTTCTGATAGACTCACGATTAAAACGTTTTTTTTCACACGAAACTTGTGGTGTAAATTCTATATTGGTAATAAATTAACCTCTGGCAACTAAATTAGCTATAATTTTTAGGGTTTTTACTTTTAATGAAACTAACAAATAACAAATAAAACTATATATCGCTATAGTTTGCATATATGAGAGAACAAAATCTACAAAATAAAATGAAATATTATAGTTTGCGTATTTTTAACATTCTGCCTTATATAATTTGCAAGGTCTCGTGTTAATTATTCATATGTACTTCTGAAATCAGCTACTGCTAAGACGAGTTAACCTCTTTACCGACGCACCGACTAGATAAACGCTAATTTACTTAACTTTAGTAGCTACTTGTTAATTGTGGCTAAATGAACAAGTTATCCCTTCCACTTGAATTATCTACCAGAGCTGGTTTTTATCATTTTATTACGTTTAGGCGTATATTCATTTCCATATTCATGATGCATTAAATTTATAAAAAGTCGAACGTGAATCAGGGCCCACCTTCACAATTAAGATATACATTTTTTCTTGCTCAGCAATTGAAATTAAGATTGTCACCTGTGCAAAATAAATGTTGGTCGAAACATTTCACTTTTTTTCTCAAATTATAAAATAAACTTTCTTGGAAAACGAGATCCTGTACAGTAGTAATACCAGTGTGAAAAAATCTTCTGGTACTCACCCGGTGCAGATCAGAACATCTGGTTTCCAAACTTGATGCCTGTGGACTAGGCTGATTAGCCACTAGTTTGATACTTGTCAACCGCTGGCTGTACTCTTTTTATGTTTTAATAACTTGGGAAAAATCATGTTTCACTATATGCTGTATTTAATAATAAGCATTTAGCTGAACAACGTAATACCTGGACCAAACTAGAATGCCAAGGTAACAATAAAAAATTCTAGTTTTGATAGTGATCAACGCCAAGCTTCAACCAGACTAGAATGTGAAGACAAGAAAATTTCCAGTTTTGATAGTGTATATTTCTTATTTTCTGTAATTTTAGAAACATTGATACTTTTTTGAAATATGTCGAGGAAAGACTTGGTGTTTAAGCTTAGAACTTTTGTTGTTCTTTAATATAGCTGATGAGCGCCAACCCTGGACCAGATCAGACCTTGCAGACTAGAAGGTCCAGATAAATTCAGACCTGGACAAAAGTATCGCCAGAGCTCACCCACATCAGATCTTCTAGACTAGACAGTCTAGATAAAACCAAAATATTGCCACACCTGACACCAGACTGGCATGAAGTCTTTCCACACGGGTAGTGCTCTGTCAGTGAAATGTGAAACTAATTCGAACGAAAGCTGACACGCTCTATCGAAGACACTTAGACTTACACAACATACAAAAACAAGTGTGCGGAGTCAAAAAAGAGCTCTATATAGCATTGCAGTATTGGTACATCTAAGTCAAAATTTGCATTGATTGTAATTTTATGCTTAACAGTTGTTTTTTTTTAGTCGAGTTTGAACTTTTAGTGTATTTCAAATTATCCCACGTAGGCCACCTTAATCGAAAGTCGTTTCTTTTATTGTAAAATATATTTTTAATGTAACCTTTAAAATGAAAATGATTAACGTACGTTTGGGCCACAACATTTTTCTCGCGCGCCGATTATTTTCGTTGAAATAAATATAATAATAATAAATAACTTTCGTTAAAATTTTGTTTTAAAAATTATTAGCTATTTATGAAAAAATGTTACCTTTGTTCTATGAAAATAAAAAAATTTTATTGCACATAATTTTGCATTTTTTCTTGAGGGGAATGAGAAAAAAATATCAAGTCTAAGAAATAATAAGTCTTTTTAAAATAATAGAAAATACTATTCTTGTAAATAAGGCCTGATTTGTTTATAAGCCATTGATTTTCTTAACAAATTTAATTTTTTATATTCGCAAGAAAGAAAAATTCATGATTTTATTTTAAAAGTAAAGAATTTTCTATGAAAATTCAACTATTAGGTTGAAACTTGAAAAAATGTCTTAACAATTAACTTTATTAGTCGAGGATCCCTTTCTTTGGTTGACAATTTAACTATCTTCTTGAAAATTTCTTTCTATTGGTTTAAAATTTATTTATTTTTCAACTGAAAATGTAAATATTCCATTATTTGTTGAAAATTTATTGCGCTTAAGGAGTAATATTCAAATATAACGCAATGTGCGAGTCTATCTTTTGACTAAACTTTAGAGATATCTTAATTGATAGCAAACAAAAAAAACACAGAATAAGTTATTCGTAAGCCTCATTAGACTTATTTAATTGAGAGAGAATATCGATAAATTGTCTGAAAACACCTTTAGTAACCTGCCTCGCGATTTATACGTCCCGTTGATCAGACCAGCGTTTTATATGATGCGAACGTGGTGATTGTCATCGAGTAAGCACCGTATCGAGCGGAAGTTGTAAGTTTATACCTCTTCCTCCATTTGCTCTTCGGCCTCGCAAACCGACGGGACTGCCCAAGCAAGAACTCTAGGATATGCACTTAGCCGAGCCGGAAGCTCGCCTTGTCTAATTTACACGTTGTCCTTCCATTCGTTCCGTTTGTTTTGACAAAAAGAAGGCAGAAAGAAAAAGAATACTCGATCATTCAACCTTGTCCTCTCAGTTCTCTTAATCGTGCGTCTCTGTGCCTTAGATTGACCAATCAAACGAACCTTGCCACCGCACAATAGTCACCTTAATGAACGATAGCCATATCCTCTATGTTCCTATCACCTGACCGATCTGGTCCCAGCTCTTTATTTCTTTTTCTTTCATTTTCCCCTTCCACATTGCTGATCCCACCTTTATAGTAAATCGATCTCGTGATCCTTTTGTCACGGGTAAACATCTAAACTCGTACCGTTCACGGTGAAAACGCCCAATCGAGCGGAAAGGATTGTGGATGGACAAAAAATTTGTTGCGTTTGCCGCTCATAATTAAGATGGGAATGTGAACTATTTGAGACGTATAAGTCAATAGGAATATAGATTTTTTCTTCATTTGTTTAGTTTTTAGAATTGCGAGTAACATCCGTTACTAACCGTTCATAACCACTGATTCCTAACTAAGTGACTTATCATTTCATCAACCAGTGAAACAAATTTGCGCATTTAGGCACACAGAAAAACTGGAGTATTCATTAGAGCCGTTTTTTGGTTCCAAAGGTGCTAAGGAAATAGAAAAAATAAAAACCAATGGTGACTAATATGGTATCTCAAATTCAACAAGACGTTTGAGGACTTTTCAAGCAAGATTTATTTTGTCGATGCTAGTTGGATCCTACATTTAATCAAATGTTCTAAGAATCGATCACAGATTTCAGTCTTCAAAATTCCCATACATTCTTTGTTTCTAGTATACACAACAACATTTTTCATCAGACTAACTAGTAAATTATGCAATGCAATGTCACGATCCTTCTTTTTTTTGTGTTTCTTAAGTTCTACTTAACAGTTATTATCGTCAACCTGTAAAAAATTGCTTGATATAATCTTTATATTCTTCTCATTAATAGTTTATTTGCTTTTTACATTTTCACCATTGCTTTGATCGCAAATTCAAGAGTCTCATTGGATTGATCATGAAACTGTCTCATAGCGTTTCAAACTATGAAACAAATTAAGTATCAAATAAAGAGAATTATCATGAATTTTAAGTATGGTTTAATACTGATGATTTTAATATAGGCCTTTTAAGGATCATTCTCTTTTGTATATACCGTCAACCATGGGAATTATAGATCATGTCGGATAATTAAGAGTCAAATCGGTTTTAATTTTTTTGGGCGGATATATTGAACTTTTTGAAAATCTTTACTAGGTAAATTTTTATCGTGAAGTGTGCTCTATATTGGACCATGAGTATGAAGCCTTAAAATTCTATCAAGAAGTTAGAACAAATTCAGAAAATGACGACTGTCGAATCACGTATGCAAGAAATGACAAAAACTTCTACTATGATCTTTTGGAATCTGAAATGACTATAAAAAATATTCGCTATCAATTATATTTTAGGAACAAATCACCTGAAAAGATTCAAATAATCTATTGACAATTAAAGCAAAGAGAAAACTTCTTTTCCTCGTATCTTGAAAAAAATCAGACCAATCTGAAACTTTCAGACGATTAGTGTCTCATAATAAACTAACTTTTAGTATGGATTGGAGGTCCGAATTCGAGGGCACACATATGGGTGATTTTTTTATGGTTCTTTTTCTAATGCTGTAATTATTTCAATTAATGTTGCGAAAGTTATATTCATATTCATATCCACCTTACCTGAGTAGTAAGCACCTTGTCAAAAATCTTATATGTGGAAATATAAAAGATAATAATGTTCCCTTTCTATGCGTCAGAAAATAAACTTCAGATTTTCATTAAGGACCGTTATAATCGCAACATTCAATGGCAGTTTGATTATCAGCATATTCTAATATGTACACCACATCCTAAGAATGAGTATCAACAATCTATTGCCTATTTGCATGCATGCGTCCCCATTAATGAAAATTTATATTCTAATATGAGAGACGATGTTTGATTATCCCATATCCTGTAACCTGTATCTCATATGCTTATGGTTCTATACATGTATCCTTAATTCCATATTTTATATTCCATATTCCATCCTGTTGATTAAACTCCCCAAAACATATTAAGAACCAATCTCAAAAATCAATGTTTCCCTCTTGTTATAGATTGCCAAAGATTGATAGGATCGCGAAGGTAGAAGTTTATAAAGGTAGCAGGGCTATAATTATATTATTTGAGGCCACCGTATATAGTTTCGTGTCGGTAGCAGCAATCGATCATCAGCGAGCAGATAAAGGCGGAGGATAGTAGGAACATTTAGATTGACTCTGGTGAAGCCGCAGATACATTCTCAGCGTGGGGTACTGCGGTAATTATCAGGACACCGACGGTCAACGATTTTTAGAAGCTGAGGTGCCTTATCATCATATTTGACGCTAGTGTCATTGAAGATTGCTTCCTATAGTCTCTCATGCCTCCCTGCTGAGTTTTTTCAAATACAAAATATTACCCAAATCGTCTGGCACGTTGATCATATTATTGTGACAGGATATAATTTAACTATTTAAAATCACTAACGTATTTGTGTTGATTTATTGCAGTATATGTGTTTTTGTTTAATTACTTGTTGTTTTAACAAAAAGCATATGAAAACCATTGTCTTTCTACATATATACCTTTCTGTAATTATTGAACTGTAAATTTTAATATTGTAGACACTGTAAAAAGTTGATCTTGAAAGTACACCAAATGCGGTGTAGTCTTCAGTTGCAACATTTTTGAGACACGAAAAAAATGAAGGCATAATGAAATTTTTGATTGTTCAAAATGAGATGCAACAAATTTCAGAACAATGGTTTACTGTGGAATATGTATGTGAGATGTTAAAAATTATGGTAATATCGTATTTATAATTTTTGTTCTATTTCAGGTGAGTCTGGAAACAACTGCAATATCAAAGTCTGCATATTCAGTGGTGGTGAGTAGTATATGATAGTTTCCGATCCGATATCTTTGAGTATAATCACGTTTATAAAATTAGAAAATGATTTTATATACTTTGAAATATATTATGTTCACTTTGTAACAAGATTTCACATTAGCAGTGGGCGCAGTTGAAATACCAGTAATTTTTGCAAAAAAAAACTTATGTGACACATCCTCTGTATGCCTAATTGGAAAAGCCAGTGTTACTAAACTTCGCATTTTGTCGCTGATTGAAGACTTGTTCTTAGATCGTGTTCTGTGATCATGGTCACATACAGGGCACATATTGGTCATACATATGGTCTTCAAGATTCAATTCATAATCATCTTCCTATTGATGGTCTTCATTCAATTCCTGAGCGTCCTCTACATGCTGATAATCATCCAATTCCGAATCAATCGCCAAAATTTGATCATCATTGTCAAACTTCTGGACATCACTAGTTTAATCGGCTCTTAATACAAGATCGTTCTCCTATTCCGCTTTTGATAAATGGACATTCCTGTCACCAGATTAGTAAAACGTGTGCGATCCGGTTTGTCAGTTGCCATTTTAAGACTGTATCGGTGACGCTCTTGCTATCTATCTCCAGGTTGCAGCAGACCTTCGTTTCTTTCATCATGGGCGTGCATTAATACAAGTCTTTGACGACAGCGTAGTAAGATCAACCAACAATTGGCTGCTTGCAGGTTGTCGAGGCGGGGCTTGGAGAACCACCGGGCGTTCCGGTCGACGCTCTTTTTATGCTTGACTGAGAAGTCAGTGGGGGAACCATTCTTGGCTTCCATCCACTGGAGGAGCCACACTGGTTCACGCAACCGCGGCGAACACTCTGGAGAACGCGCAGCCGTACCTGCAGTTCTGCCCCGTCCACACACTCGTTACCGCGAGTTCCGCTGTTCGGCTCGTCCTCTTTATTGCACTTCACACATATACATACACATACGTACGCTTAAACAGGAACACACGTGACCATAGGTTCACGTACCCACATCCCGATGGCTGATCGTTAAGGTCAATTCGTGTTGTTAATTACCGTGTGTGAACACTTAGTGAACTCTGTGTACCCTCGTCATGAACATATATTAAGACTTTTGTGATTGAACGAGCTAGAGGAACGATTTTGGTACAACTTGACACTTGATGACCTCGCCAGGCGGCGAAAAGTAAACCTGTCGACGCATCAAGGTAGGTTTCTTCCATTGTAACAATGGGTGGTGTTCGAAGTCAGATTTTTCGTGTTTGTAGGCTGTTGTTCGATAGAATAGGTTTGAAGGTGTTCTTTTGAGAACGAATAGTGAACAGAGATAAAAACAATAATGATATTATTGCTAGCGTAGTAAACTATATACCATTGCAGTGAATTGTTCAATACTAATAGTATCATCTGTGGATGATTTTTGTTGTTCTTTCGGGAAAACCGATGAAAAACCTTTACCTAAAGATGAAGAATAAGGATAATCTTATTTGGCTGCAGTTGAAATTATTATACATCTGAAGTACTTATAGTATATTACGCGATACTAATAATACCATATGTCTCAGATGATGTATAATAATATAGAACCTGTACTCTAAATCTGAATTAACAATAAATATACCGTTAATTCAAATAAGCGTATATACGCATTATATAAACAAAAATATATAGGAATACTAAAACATTATATAGATATTACTTCTATACATAATTCTATACATAAAAACATTCTACAGATATTTATAAAAAATGAACAGCCTAAAGGTAAAATCACCATCTTTACTTGCTGTTATGCCCTTAAAATATTCCGTGAGGATGATCGGTTTTAGTACAATTTATAAAGATTTTAAAAATAAATAATAGAAGATTAGTACAGGAGGTTAAAGTATACAATATCAGCTATATAAAAAATTCAAATATATAAAATAGTTTATTTGGTTTGTATTTATAAAGAAACGAAAAGTTTATTAGAGAACCATAATTTATTTTTCTTAATAGATCAGTCATGTTCGGTTTTTTAAGTAAAAACAATTATCAGCATTTTGTAGATTTATAAATTATTTTGTTGTGTATCACTTAGCGAGTTAGCAATAATAATTGTGCTGTAGAATATATTCATAAAGGAACAACAACTTATTTTATCAACAAATAGTTGGTACTATGTCGTTAAAATGTCCAACAAGGAAGATCATATTTGAAAGAACCTACGATACTTTGTTAAATAAATGATAATTATTTATATAATATATAAAAATTAGGCATAGTTTTCTCATAGCAATTAATGATATTTGTACTTTCTCTAATTTCAAACGAACGATTGAAAACAAACTTAAAATACTCTCTTCAAAGTGAATGTCTTTCTAACCATTGTGCATTCCAGTTTCGTGTAATTTTTTTGTCTTCTCAACGATTGGTTATGTGAGTACAAAAGAACAATAATCGACGATCGTAAAACTTCAACAATAG
>JAAAKG020139947.1:0-12227 GCA_010014905.2 Druon quercuslanigerum | reverse complement strand
AAATTCCCCGGGAAAAATTACTAAAGACTTCATGTTAATTTTAATTTTCTATTTTAAATTTTCTAAAATTTTCTGGGTTTTCCATACCTCTTGTAATTTTGGGGCTTCGGAGTACTCCATTGTTAATCTTGAATAATAGACTTATAAGACAGTTAATTCGGCATAATCCATTTCAAATTTTGAGTGATTCACTTGTAATCCAGATAGCTTAAAGTTATCCACTTTTCGGCGTAATTCACTTGCAATCAAAGTGATTCAGGGTAATTCATTTGTACTCCAAAGTAACCCACATTTGTTACACTTGCAATGCGAGTAATCGAAGTAATACATTTTTAATCTTAGGTAATCCACTTGTAACCCAGTCAATTCAAAGTAATCCACTTGTAATCTTACTTTATCCACTTTCAATTAAGATAATTTGTAGTAATCCATTTTTAGTCGTGAGTAATTTTCATATAATTCACTTGTAATCCGGCCAGTTAGAGCAATCCACTTGTAATCTTGAGTAATCCACTCGTAATCTTGAGTAATCTGATTTTAATGCGAACGATTCGCAGTAAACCGTTTTTAATCTTCTGTAATACACTTTAATCCGCCTAATTTTCAGGAATTCTTTTGTAATATTGTGTAATTTATTCGTAATCTAGTTAATACGGAGTTATCCACTTTTAATTTTTATTAATCTACTGTCAATTCAGATAGTTCAGAATTATCCACTTAGAATTCAGAAAATCAGAGCAATCCACTTGTAATCTTAAGTCATCCACTTTTAATACGCGTAATTTTGAGCAATCCATTTGTAATCTTGAGTAATCCACTTGTAATTAAGATAATTCAGAGTTACACAATTCGAAATAATCCACTTGAAATTTTGAATAATCCAGTTAATTAGGAGTAATAGGCTTGTAATCTTCCATGATTTACTTTTAATCCGAAAAATTCGGAGTAATCCACTTTCGAACCATTCGAAGTAATCAATAATCCATTAAATTAAATTGTAATTCAGATATTTTTTAATAGAAATTCATGTGTTCGGTTACAAATTCGTCTTTTTCGGCAACAATTTAATCTTTTTTGTTGAACATTTATGGTTTTGGTTCGTAATTTAACTGCTTAGTGAAAAAAAATACACATTGTAGGCAATAAAAATTTCTTGGTTATAACTCGTTTTTTGGTTGAAAATTCAACTGTCGTGTTTTAAATTTTTTGTAAAAAAATAATTTTTTATTTGAAAATGTATGTGTCTCGATTTTGTTTCAAAATTTATCTTATTGAATTAACAATTTAACTGCTGGTATGAAAATTTATATTTTCTAATTGAAAATCCAACCAATTGTTTAAAAATTTATGTTTTTTTCATTCGTCTTTTTTATAACAAATTAATCTTCTTAGTTAAAAAATCATACTTTTGGTTAAAAATTCAATTATTTGGTTATAAATTAATCATCTCTGTAGGAAATTAATTTTCTCGGTTGAAAATTTATGTTTTTCGTTCCAAATTCAATTATTCAGTTAAAGATTGATTTAAATGGTAGAAAATTCAATAATTTTCTGAAATAGTCTTTTTTTTTTAGAAATGTTTTTGTTTAAAAAAGCAACTGTTTCGCTGAAAATTAATTTTATGTATTGACGAATCCAATGATTTTTAAAAATTTTTGAATTGTTTTTTGTTAGAAAATTCTATTATTGTGCTAAAATATTGTTTATATTTAATAGAAATTTCAACTACTTTTGGAAAATTCATATTTTTTGGTTTACATTTTTTCCCCTGTCTGAAAAATCGGTCTTATTTGAAAATACAAATCTTAGGTTGAAAATTATAATGATTTTGTTAAGGATTCAACCTTCTTAATAAAAATTCGTTTTGTTTATTCAACTAAACTGATTGAAAATGTCCTTATTCAGTTGACTTTATCGCTTTAAAAATAATAATTTTTTTCTTTTATAATTAAATTTTTAAACTGTAAATCAACTAACTCTATTTTAGTTTAAAAAATTATCTTTTTTAAATGAAAATTCAATTATTAGCTGTGAAATTCGTATGTTTGATTGATAATTCACCTATTTGGTTGGAAATTAATCTTTATAGGCTATTTTATTAAAAATTGATTTATTTTGTCGATAATTAAACTATTATGATTGAATCATATTTTTTGCGCAAAATTAAACTTTTAATAAAAAATCAACTGTTTGCTTAAAAATTAATTTTTTCGTTAAATAAAAATTAATATTTTCGGGTTGAAAACTCAATTCCTACCTAAAAAATTTGACTTTTCAGATTGAAAACTTCACTGTGTAAAAAATTGATCTCCTTTGTTAGAAAATCTATTTTGGTGAAAAATTCCACTATTTTGTGAAAAATGTAATATACTTCTAATTTAATTCTCCAAAATTTAAAGCATTAAATATGTTACTCAATATTATCTATATTAATTGTATTTATTAGAATTTGTCCCCTTATTATTTCCCTATTTAATTAAAAAAAAAAAATCACCAGCAAAGTCCCGCCTTTTCTTATGAGTAAAAATACAGTTGAAAACTTCGAGAGATGCTTTGACCTTTTGAAAATAAGTTTCGTTAGATATAAAAAAATCCCTTTTTATATTTTTTCATGCTCTAGAATTGATCCTATATCAAATCAATTTGCAGCCTAAGAGCTCTAAAACTTCCCTTGCTAGCATCATTCTTCATTTCTACATTCTTAAAGCCAAGCAGAGCAAATCAGCTTTTTCTATTTGCTACAGAATCATGACCAAATCCGTCAAGCTGCATTTTTAGGAATTCCTCTTCCTTGTCCTTTTTTCTTTAAAAAGAGATAAACTCCGCTTCTAAAGCAAGTTCTGTACTCTGTCGATCTAATGGAAAAGGTATAAAGATTTTTCTTATCGGAGGGAATCCCACTGGAATACCGATACTTTATTAGTTTCTTTAAAGAGACGATGAGGGTAATAAAAATGCAGACAATAATTTAGGCATTTGATCAATTCGGCTTCTGATATACGGTACGAGTTTTCTTGAAATTGGAATGGAATGTCGTCGACCGCGTCGAAGAAATTAGGCTGGCGAAAAATAAATTACAAATTGGTCGATACAGGTTTTTTTTCTTCTGGTTGGTCCGACATTCCCTTGTCTCAGTCGTCCTCCATAAATATGGACACCGTCGGATTTTATTGATGACGCAATTAAAATTGTAGTACCGAGGATCGAGGAGCGTTTCCCTTCTGCTTCTATGAGGACTCTTAATTGTATGAATAATGGAGTAGTAGCGCCAAAAAGGCTTCGCTTAACTCGATTCTTCGGAGTCTCGGGTCCCGAGACTCGACAAAGGGTCTCGAAAACCTCAAGGGAAGATCAACGGCATGCAAATAGGAATTGAATCGAAAGGACGATCATCTGATGTGACTACATCGCCTTTAGATCTGGCCCCAGGGAAAACTCTTACATCCACGGAAAACTGTATCCAAAAATTTTAGGAAGCATTGAAAAATTTTAAAATCGGTCCAGCAGGGTAAGCGCGAAGTGGGTACTCTAAGCTGAGGTAAACTTTCCGTTTTGAAATAAAAACTTCTCAAGATTTATACTTTAATAATTTAAAAGGCATTTTAAAGTAAAAAAAAATCATCAAGCAGGGGTAACGTGAGATGGGCACTCTAAGCTGAGGTAAACTTTCCGTAGGATAAAGAAATGTTGGAGGTAAAAGGTGAATCAGGGTAAGTGCGATGTGGGTACTCTAAATTGAAGTAAACTTTCCGTGGCAATAGAAAGCATTTTGAGAATTTATACTTTAATATTTCAGGAAACATTAAAAATTCAGACGCCTCAAATTTTAGGGAATCAGGGTTAGTGCGAGGTGGGTACTCTAAACTGAGGTAAACTTTCCATTAAAAAAAAAACTTTTCAGGAATTGTACTTTAATAGTTTAAAAGACATTAAAAAGTACAAATAAATTGGTCCAGCAGGGTACGTGCGAGGTGGGTACTCTAAGCTGAGGAAAAATTTTCGTTTTGAAATAAAAACGTCTCAGGATTTATACTTTAATAGTTTAAAAGTCATTAAAAAGTAAAAATAAATTGGTTTAGCAGGGGAAACGCGAGATGGGCACTCTAAACTGAATGAAACTTTCCGAGGCAATACAAAAACTTTTGAGAATGTATACTTTAATATTTCAGGAAGCATTAAAAATTCAGGCGCCTCAAATTTTACACAATATAAAGAAACTAAAGTTTCGAAAGGTTGGAGGTAATCCGTCAATTAGGGTAAGTGCAATGTGGGTACTCTAAACTGAGGTAAATTTTCCATTAAAAAAAAAAAAACTTATCAGGAATTGTACTTTAATAGTTTAAAAGTCATTAAAAAGTAAAAATAAATTGGTTTAGCAGGGGAAACGCGAGATGGGCACTCTAAACTGAATGAAACTTTCCGAGGCAATACAAAAACTTTTGAGAATGTATACTTTAATATTTCAGGAAGCATTAAAAATTCAGACGCCTTAAATTTTACACAATATAAAGAAACTAAAGGTTCCAAAGGTCGAAGGTAATCCGTTAATCAGGGTTAGTGCGAGGTGGGTACTCTAAACTGAGGTAAACTTTCCATTAAAAAAAAAACTTCTCAGGAATTGTACTTTAATAGTTTAAAAGACATTAAAAAGTACAAATAAATTGGTCCAGCAGGGTAAGTGCGAGGTGGGTACTCTAAGCTGAGGAAAAATTTTCGTTTTGAAATAAAAGCGTCTCAGGATTTATACTTTAATAGTTTAAAAGTCATTAAAAAGTAAAAATAAATTGGTTTAGCAGAGGAAACGCGAGGTGAGCACTCTAAACTGAAGTAAAATTTCCGTGGCAATACAAAAACTTTTGAGAATTTATACTTTAATATTTCAGGAAGCATTAAAAATTCAGACGCCTCAAATTTTACACAATATAAAGAAACTAAAGTTTCAAAAGGTTGGAGGTAATCCGTCAATTAGGGTAAGTGCAATGTGGGTACTCTAAACTGAGGTAAAATTTCCGTTTTTAAATGAAAACGTCTCAGGATTTATACTTTAATAGTTTAAAAGGAATTAAAAAGTAAAAATAAATTGGTCCAGCAGGGGAAAAGCGAGGTCTATACTCTAAACTGAGGTAAACTTTCCTTGGAATAAAAAGACTTTTCAGAGTTGATACGTTAATATTTAAAGGAGGCATTAAAAACTGAGTAATCGAAATGTTGGAGTTTAAAGGTAAATCAGGTCAAGTGCGATGTGGGTACTCTAAACTGAAGTAAACTTTCCGTGGCAATACAAAAACTTTGGAGAATTCATACTTTAATATTTCAGGAAACATTAAAAATTCAGACGCCTCAAATTTTAGGGAAAAAAAGAAACTAAAGGTTCCAAAGGTCGAAGGTAATCCGTTGATCAGGGTTAGTGCGAGGTGGGTACTCTAAACTGAGGTAAACTTTCCATTAAAAAAAAAACTTATCAGGAATTGTACTTTAATAGTTTAAAAGACATTAAAAAGTACAAATAAATTGGTCCAGCAGGGTAAGTGCGAGGTGGGTACTCTAAGCTGAGGAAAAATTTTCGTTTTGAAATAAAAACGTCTCAGGATTTATACTTTAATAGTTTAAAAGTCATTAAAAAGTAAAAATAAATTGATTTAGCAGAGAAAACGCGAGGTGGGCACTCTAAACTGAAGTAAAATTTCCGTGGCAATACAAACACTTTTGAGAATTTATACCTTAATATTTCAGGAAGCATTAAAAATGCAGACGCCTCAAATTTTACACAATATAAAGAAACTAAAGTTTCAAAAGGTTGGAGGTAATCCGTCAATTAGGGTAAGTGCAATGTGGGTACTCTAAACTGAGGTAAAATTTCCGTTTTTAAATGAAAACGTCTCAGGATTTATACTTTAATAGTTTAAAAGGAATTAAAAATTAAAAATAAATTGGTCCAGCAGGGGAAACGTCAGATGGATACTCTGAACTGAGGTAAATTTTCCGTGGTTACTTAAAAACTTTTTAGGATTTTTACTTTAATATTTCAGAAAGCATTAAGAAATAAAAATAAATCTGTCACACAGAATAAGTTTTAGGTGGGTAGTTTATATCGAGGTAAACTTTCCGTGGGATATTCAGACTTTTCAGAGTTGATGCTTTAATATTTGAAGGAGGCATTAAAAACTGAGACGCCTCAATTAGAAGAAAAAAGAAAAAAATCGGAGGATACGAAATATTAAGGGTAATAGGTCCAGCAGGGTAAACGAGAAGTGAGTACTCTAAACTGAGCTCAACTTTCCGGATGATATAAAGACTTTTTAAAATTTATAAACAAATATTTTTGGAAGCAGTAGACACTGCGAAGCTTTAATTTTTACATAAAAAACAACTGAGGGTGCGAAATGTTGGAATTAATCGGTCCAGCAGGGTAAATTCGAAGTGAGTACTTTACACTGAGGTAAACTTTCCGTGATGATATAAAGACTTTTTAGAATGTATACTCTAATATTTCAAAAAGGTATTAAAAACGCCTTAAATTTTACAAAGAAAAAACTGAGGGTACGACTTGTTGGAGTTAATCGGACCAGGAGGGTAAATGCGAAGTGGGCTCTCTGAACTGAGGTAAACTTTCCGTGGTCATACAAAGACTTTTTAGAATTTATACTTTAATATTTTAGGAAGGGGTTTACTTTGAGTTTTTTTTTAATTTTTAATTTTTTGTATAATTATAAATTATTTTACAATAATAATTAATGAAAGTTAACAAAAATAACTGTATAACAAATTTCTTATTATTTCACATAATAATCTCTTTGAAAAATGCTACAAAGTTGCAATTTTTCCTAAAATGTTTAGTTTTTTTTTTACTTTTTTGTTATGAACAAATAATAAATAAACAATAAGAATAACTTTTTAAACACTATTATGTTTTTTTCACAATGAATTATTTTTAATCTTTTGTCAATGTTAAAAAAATATATTTATTTTAACTCTCAATAACTACTTTAAAGAGAAACTACATTAAATATGATCCATATAGAGTTACAAAAAAGAAACAGATTATTTCAAAAATGGTTCTCTCTAATTTGTATTTATTATATATTAATAATTACAAAACTAAATAAAATCTAAAAATTTCTGAAAAAGTTGCAATATTTATTATTATCTAAAAGAATATAAATTTAAATAATAATTAATTATTTAAACAATTACGTTTTCAATTACAATAATGATCACAATAATTGTTTAAAAAATTATTTTTG
Source organism: Druon quercuslanigerum (assembly GCA_010014905.2). Lineage (NCBI taxonomy): Eukaryota > Metazoa > Arthropoda > Insecta > Hymenoptera > Cynipidae > Druon > Druon quercuslanigerum. The sequence goes on along the minus strand of JAAAKG020139947.1, from coordinate 4,983 downwards.
GTAACTTGAATTAATTATTACTATTATTGCTATATTATTATTAATTATTATCTTAATAATTATTGCCTGATTCGAACTAGAAAATTGAAAGTATGTTTAAAAAATCCCGAAGAAAACGCGACTTCCTAATTCTATTCTGAGAGAAAATTGCTATAAACAATTATAAACTGTTTAAATAATTTATTATATATATTTTATAATTTATTTTATATATTATTGTGATTAGCGCCAAAAATTCGCCAAAAAATTGTTTTATCATACTTAAATCGTTAAAAAAATTCGCTAAAAAACATTTTTTAAACAAATGACTATATTTAAAGATTATTGACCTTTTTTATGAAATTTGGACTAGTTAAATAATATTTTTCTCTCGAAAGTCTTGACTACTAATATCATTCCGACTCTCTAAATTAAAAAAATTTTTTTTCCAAGAGACCTGATTTTTGGCACGTCAACTACCTTAAGGGCATTCATTTGAATCTTGTTTAGCAGGGTCGGATTTCACAACCAAACGGTTAGACATTTTTTTGTAAATTTTGTATATTAATAGTCTTAATATTATTCTCTTTCGTCTCTAGAAACTATTTTTAATACAATTATTTATATTCCATTTTAAAATACAAAAGTGCAATTTTAGAGCGCCCGCAAACGGCAACATAGCAGGATGATGCACCTCGCTAGGTTGCCTTATTCAGGCGTCTTAAAATTGTTTTTTTTTTTTTAATTTAAAAACGAACTAGACTAAATGTTGTCAAAAATAGCTTTGATAGAAAAAAGAGAAGACTATGCAGGACATATATGCACAAAAATTAGATCTAAATAACCAAAATGTTGGCCGTCAAGTGGGACATCGCAAAGCCACATTAAAATAAACGCCCTTAAGTGACTCAGTGTAAACCTTCCAAAGTGTCTAACACGAACGTCCCTTTTTTCTGTTATTTTTTCATTCAAGATTAATCAGACCCAAGAAAAGGCTTCTTTCAAAAAGGGTCTCATCAATAACATCTTGGTGTCAGGCTACCCCACAAAAAACTGCCTTAGCACTCAACTTTTACATAAATTCAGTTTCGCCTCTCCATGCAAGGTACTTTTAATATGAATTTTTGTCAGATGCTATAAAAGATTACTGATAAAAAAGAAGACGTCAGAGATGATCGGTTGATCATGAGTTAATTAAAGGTTGGCGAAACTGGACGGAAATCGGAAAGTGGACAGGTTCCACGTGCGACTTTATCGGTTGATAAAACGATCACGAGATCTTCATCTGACTGGTGATCGGCCAGTGAATAGGGCACCAATGATCGATCCATCCTGGCTGGATCACGACTCTGGATCCTCAGGTCCCTCGGGTAATTGAACGACCTTGGAATCTGGCTCTTGCTTCTGTTGCATCCGCAGATCCTCAGATTCTTGACAGCATCAGTTGCTCCTCGTCTTTCAGCCTTTCTGTTCAGCGTAATTTAGCAGGCGATTTGAATAATATTACGAACAAGATGTTCTTCTACAACCATCTTCTTCTATCGCCTGCTTTTCACACTCAGAGAAAATGACATGGATCTATCTTCATATTTCTATCTCATCATTTTTAATTTTTTTATATGTTATAATAAAAAGGTTTGTGTGGTTAATGATAGTGATTTGTCGCAAAGAGACATTGTACGTAAAACTTGTTCTTTTCTTTAATTATTGTTATTATTTCACTGGGGGAAAAATAAAATATGTATATTTTACAGATGTTTTAAACTCGTCTAGGTTCAGAGAACCCAAGTTGCTTATCAACTTTCAGCTTTTTTAGATTCTTAAGATATCACACTTTTTATTTGAAAAGTTAATAGAAACTTATCAGGATTTATACCTTAATAGTTTTAAAGGCATTAAAAAAAAAAATAAATTGGACACTTTTTTCAAAAACAGCCCTTGAACTCATTGAAGAAATTTAAAATAGTGTCAACAATTGTACACATTTTTTTTAAATAGTACACTCAGAAAAGAATTTAGTTAAATATACAAAATTTTGGTTGATTCTATCATTTGTCAATCAATCATCATCAAGGTGTTTTGATGAAAATTTATCTTTTGTGGTAGAAAATGTTATTGTCGTTGTTGAAAATTCAACTACTTGGTTAGAAGTTACATTATTTTCTCAACACATAATTTTCCTGTTTGAAAAGCATTATTTGAATTGAAAAATCAGCTCTTTAGTAATTGAAATTTTTTCTTGAAAAATCGTTTTTTTTTTTGTAGAAGTTTTTTTTATTTTTAATGAAAAATATGTAAACAAAAAAAAAATAAAAAATAAATTTTGACGTTTGTCTTTTTTGGTATAAAATTAATCTCCTGGGTTAAAAATTCATTTGTTGGTGTAGAAAATTCAACTATTTGGTTAAAATACTTTTTTTAAACTTAATTTTTCGGTTTGAAATGCATTATTTTAATTAAACATTCTTTTTTTTTATGAAAAATCGGTTTTTGTAAAAACTTATTTTTTTACAATAAAAAATTTAATTATCTCACTTTTTGTTTCAAAATGTATCTTTTCCAGCTTAAATTTGAGCTATTAGTTGAAAATGTATCATTTTTAGGTGAAAATTTAACTAGGTTGAAAATTCATGTAGTTTTTTGAAGTTCGTCTTTTTTGGTAGAAAATTATTCTTCTTGGTAAAAAATTCATTTTTTGTTGTTGAAAATTCAATTAATTGGTTAAAATAATTTTTTTAACTTAATTTTCCGGATTGAAATGCATGATTTCAATTCAAAACTCAGCTCTGTAGTTGGAAATAGAACTGCGTTTTTTGAAAACTATAATTATCCCACTTTTTGTTTAAAAATTTATCTTTTTTAGGTGAAAATTTAGCTAGGTTAAAAATTCATGTAGTTTTTTGAAGTTCGTCTTTTTTGGTAGAAAATTATTCTTCTTGGTAAAAAATTCATTTTTTGTTGTTGAAAATTCAATTAATTGGTTAAAATAATTTTTTTAACTTAATTTTCCGGATTGAAATGCATGATTTCAATTCAAAACTCAGCTCTGTAGTTGGAAATAGAACTGCGTTTTTTGAAAACTATAATTATCCCACTTTTTGTTTAAAAATTTATCTTTTTTAGGTGAAAATTTAGCTAGGTTAAAAATTCATGTAGTTTTTTGAAGTTCGTCTTTTTTGGTAGAAAATTAATCTTCTTGGTTAAAAATTCATTTTTCATTGTTAAAATTTTAACTAATTTGTTGAAATACTTTTTTTAAACTTAATTTTCAGGTTTGAAATGCATTATTTTAATTAAAAATTCAGCTCTGTAGTTGGAAATTGAACTATTCATTCATTTGATTTAAAATTTACCGATTTTTTGGTTTTTATTGTTGTTAAAAGTTAAACAATTTTGCTGAAAATGCATATTTTTGGTTGAGATTCACTTCTTTAAAAATATTAGGTTTTTTTTGTTTAGAATTTACTGCTTTTGGTTAAAAATTGAACTTTTTTTTGATAATGAATTCTGATTTGATTAAAAATGAATATTTTTTAATGATAATTGACCTTTATTGGTTGAAAATTCAACTCTTTGGTTAAAAGTTCATATATTTTCTTGAAAAACAAACCATTTTCTTAAAAAAAGTACAATTTTGGGATCTTTTGTTTTATATGAATTTTCAAGTAAAAATAATACATATTTAACCAAAATCAAATACACTTATGTACCAAAATAGTTGAATGTTTAGACATACAAAATTCAACCGTGAAGATTAATTTTCTGTCCGAAAAAGGCGAATTTTTAACAAAATACATGACTTTGGAATCAAGTATTTGAATTTTTAAGTATAACATTTAAATTTATAAGAAAAAATGGGATATTACTATTTACAAAAAAATGTCAACAAAAAAGTTCGATTCCCAACAAATTAGATGAATTTTCAACTAAAATTATGCATCTTCAACCAAAAAGTGAAATTTTAAGAAAGTAGTTCGACTTTCAACCAAGTAGTTAACTTTCCAGCAAAATAAAATCAAAACACAAAAATCATTTTTCTACTAAGAAGCTTAATTTTCTACCAAAAAGACGAAATTTTAAGAAATATTTTTAACAAATAGAATTTTCAACTAAGAAAGATCGAAGGTGGACCAAAAACGAAATAGTTAATTTTTTAGTCAATAAAATTGAATAATAACAAAAAAGGCCAGAAATTTTCGACAAAATGGTTAAAAAAATATTTTAATTGCCTACGTAAATTATTGTTAATCACGTGGATTACTCTGGACAAGAAACTAGTTACTTGGATTACCTGAATTATTACAATTTATTTTTAAACCTAGTTAATATTCTGTAACATCTGAAATCTTATCGGTTTCATTAAACCAAGTTTATATTCTATAACGATTAGAATGAAAGGAAACAGTGGCTTAATTAAACCTAGTAAATATTATGTAACATTATCTGCAAAAATCATCGGTTAAATCAAACCTAGTTAATACTCTGTAAAACTTTCTGAAAAATCATCGGTTTAATCCAACCTAGTTAATTATTACTATTCTATAAAATATTCTGAAAGATCAATGGTTTAGTTAAAGCTTGTTAATATTCTGTAACATTAGCTGCAACATCAACAGTTTAATCAAATCTAGTTAATCTCTCAAAATCTTCTGAAACATAATCGATTTAATCAAACACGAGAATTCTAGATTAATCTAAAAATTCTATAATCCTTTCCTCACATTACTTCCTTCCCCGCCGAGTAAGTCACGCCTACCCCGAAAGGGAAATGGCTTAATGGTGCAATAATAGTAACAGATTAATAACAAATTCTTTGACGATTGGAAAGAAATGAAGCATATCGGTTTAATGAAATCTAGCTAATATTCTGTAAAATTGTCAAAAACATCATCGGTGTCATTAAACCTAGTTAATATTCCCTAACATCTTCTAAAACATCATCAGTTTAATAAAACCTAGTTAATATTCTGCAAAATCATCAGAAACACCATCGGTTTAATCAAA
>JAAAKG020139946.1:0-12227 GCA_010014905.2 Druon quercuslanigerum | reverse complement strand
AAAGAGAGAAGTATGCTTGCAGAAAAAGAAAGGAGATTTTCGATTCGTTTTCGGAAGCAACAGAGAAAAAGCTTTCTGAATGTTATAACGTGACACTTCCAAAAAGTAATGAATCCAGTTTGTGCGATCACTCGGGTGATTAATTTAAGATTAGCTCTGGAAAATTGTAAATCGATTACCGCGAAAATCCGTCTTTTGACAATTTTACCTAAAGACCTTTTAAAAAGTCAAATACTTTTAAAATTTCCTTCAATATCTAAATAAATGATTTACAAAGCTAGAAAAGTCAAAAAAAATAAAGGGATATATTATTTGCCTGATCCTTACAGTGGACATCCAGTGAGCGATGAACATGTAATATTAGCACAGGAATATTTTATAAATGATGATTCAGATTGTTCTAAGCAAAGTCCAAATAAAAATGACGTAATAAATGCAGAAATAAATGGCGAAAAATTAAAAGTATTCAAACGTTTGTTATACGATCCATTAGAGAAATATATCATATTTTTCGAGATGCAAATCCTGATGTAAGTACTCATATTGGCAGATCAAAATTTTATACTTTACGACCAAGATGGGTAATGATTCACCCCCATAAGGAAGTATGCGTCTGCATTTAATATGCTACTTTGATTTGCCTAATCGCCCTGAGAAATTTAAGAGGAAATCGCTTCTTAGACTTAAGGGAAATACGAAAGGAACTATTCTTTTATATAACGTGCTCTCCTTCAACCGAGCAATGTTTTCTTCAAGAATGTGACCAGTGTCCTGATACAGCAGGAATAACAACTCGAGTACTGAACATATCAGAAGAAACAGCTGCTCAAGATGCTACTTTCGCTTTGTGCAATAAAGCTGACTTGGAGAAAAGAACAAAAAGTATCGAAACATTTTTGAGTGAACAAACTGACTGCACGTTAAAAGCGAATGTCCACAAATATATCAAGGATATTCAAAGAGAAGAGATCAAAAGCGTAAAGGAACAAGCAAAACTTAATTTCGAGAAATTAGTTTTGCACGGCGATTTTGTAGAGAACTGTAAGAAAATAATCAGGGACAAAATTTAAAGTACATATTGGACCTCGGAACAGATTTCTATATTCACAGCGGTTTGTTATAGCGGTACAGAAACACAAAGTTTTGCAGTAGTTAGCGATGATACGAAGCACGATTCTGCTCATGCATTATTGGCGATGGATCGAATTCTCGAAATTTTTAAAGAAAAAGTGCTATCTAAATCGATCAAGGAAATTACCATAATAACAGATGGAGCTCCTGCTCACTTTAAAAATCGGTTTCAGTTCTACAAGTTAACAAAGTCACCTGTTAATAAAAGCTGGATATTTTCTGCAACTGGTCATGGCAAAGGAGCTTGCGATGGTATCTGAAGCATCGCCGAACATCTGGCCACTGCTTATAATTTGAAAAAGTCAGAACTGGAATGCATCGACAGTGCAGAGACTTTTGTAAGTGAAGTACAGAAGTACACGTCCTCCATTAAGCTAAATTTTCTCGCATCAGGAGATTTGCAAAAGTTTCGGAAGAAAAAAATTAGCGAATGCAAAAATGTAACCACTGTTGCATGCATTTAAAAATGTCACGTTTGGAAGTCGGAATTTGATGAAAATACAGACAGGTCGTCCTTTATGTCAAGAACAGCTAAACACAAATTGCAGAAAGTGGAGTAATGTTAAATGTATTAACTGAGCATAGTTTACCTTGAAGCAATATAAAAACGTTCCAAATATTTAAATAAATTGCAATCTTACGTTCGTTAAAAAAAAAAAAAAATTTATACAAAAAATTATGCTGACCAGAAAAATAGTTAAGCATTCATTAAACTCACAAGATTTCTTTCTCGTATGAGTACCAATTTAGCAAAAAAGGTTTCATAAAAAAGGTGGAGTTTTTGAGAAAATCGACTATGAATATTTTTAGAAAAACTGCTGCCGTTTTGTTAATTAATTTTTTTTCAAATTTGCTACCACAGTTCGAAAGGGGACTACAAACTCTACCAGATGTTCGAAAGAAAGCTTAAATATCTCAAGTAGATTAAAAGTTATGCAGGTGAAAAAAAAAATTATGTTTTTTTGGAAAACAACCTTAAAAATTCAAATTTTCCTAAATTCAGGAAATTTAATGTTTCAATTTAAGTTGCAAATAACTTATTTCATTTTTTTTCATTAATTAATTATACTTCAAAAAAGACGAGGCTAAATTTAAAGTAACGTTTATTATAATAACTTACTAGCTGGAGGTTGGCTCGAAGATGCAAGTGTGGATTGAGAGGAGCTGGATCTGGATGAGCTCGTGTGCATGCTTCGCTCTACTGTAAGAAAAAATAGAAATAAATTAATTATTGATTCTTAGTACCGATACTGGCAAAGAAAGGTCGCAAAATATGACATGCTGATTTAACGAAAAACTATTTGCTAAAAAGCCACATCATTTTATCTAGGGAAAAATCACTAAATTCATTTCCTATTAGAATACGTGTTTTTTAAGTTAAAATTCGAAACTTGTTTCAAAATTTCTTCAAGGGACAACGCTTTGATTTTTTTTTCTAAATCGCAGAAATTTTTTCTTAGTTCAACAAATTATTATATACTTACGCATTTTCTGTCTTTCTGAACACAACTTTTCTAATGCGTGGTCGGTTCTTTGAAGCAATAGATTTGTATCAAAACCTGTAAGATACAATATAGGGATTTTTATTTATTTTTTTTACAAAGCCCTAATATTTGCTATTATTCAAACGAAGGATAACTTAAATGTAATCCCAGAGTCAGATGACTTTAAAAATTTCTGCAAGCACGGTTGTACCTGTAAAAATACATTTTTAAGATTTTGGTATTCTATTCTGATACCATGGTGGATACTCAGTTTCAACAGTTTTTTTAAATCATCAGAAATTTGTAAAACAAATTTGTTGTTTAAGATACGGGGTTTCCGGATTTATTTTAAAACTGGGAAAAGCTAAAATATTTTTTCTAGGAAAAATTTTCAAATAATTTTGCTATAAGAATACGTACTTATTAATTTAAAATTCGAAACTTGCTTCAGAAGTCTTTAAGGTCCAACATCGTTCAGCGAGCACAATTTATTGGCGGTTAAGAAGTAAAATTTATATATTGTTCTTAGTCCCAAGTTTTATTTAGTTAAATAAGTATAGTATAAACTCATATGCTTATACACTTATAATATACACACCTGTAGCAATTTCAAAAGTATATCCGTGCCCTCTGGCTGGTTGAAGTAATTGCACTGTCTGATGAAGTATACCTGTAAGACATAATACATGTTTTTTGATGCAATGATTTTGCCAACGCAGCCGAAACATTTAAAATAGGGAACGCATAAATTCCCCTTCTAACAAACGAAGAAATATAACATATAAAATTTACAACATGATCGATAGAATTATGGGCATATTTTAAAAGATTTTCCAAGAAGATCAGTTAAATATTTGCCGAGTTCAGTATATTTTACTGGAGGCTAGGTGGATTAGGAATGGTAAATTTCGATACTCCTTATGACTTTTAAAATAATTCATAAATCCATAAATAAATTTACCTTACTGAAACATTTATTCTTATTGGTTCAAAAGATTTCTTTACAGATTAATTTTAAAAAAAGGAAAAAAGTTACAGTATTTTATTCAGAGAGAAATTCCGTAATTAATTTCCTATTAGGATATGTATTTTTAACGTTAAAATTCCGAACTTCTTTCAATGGTTTTTAAAAGCCAACGGTTTCATTTTTTTTTTTTGAAAGCACAGAAATTATCCGTAGTTTAGCCTATTATTATATACTCACGTAACTGCGCTCTTTGAATTCGCACCCATTCAATAGCTTCGTCGTAGTCTGCAAGACTATCTGGAAATTAAAATATAGGGATTTTTATTAAATAATTTTTTGAACGAATCACAACATTTTCTTATGTTTCAAACGAAAGATAGTTTAAATGGGATTCCAAAGTTTCCTATTTTCTTTCACCGGAAATGGAAAGTTTTTGAATAATTTGTAATTTCAAAATTGAACCAATTTAAATTGCAAAACTTTTGAAAATGAAGGCAATTACTCTCACAATCGACAATATTGAAGAATTTAAATCAAAAACCTTGAAACTTGAAGAACTTTAAACTGTAAATATAAAAAATTTGATATTTCCAATTCATCATTTTATCCGGCAAATAATTTTTTTTTTCTTTAAAATTAAACTATTTTGTTATATTTTCTCAAAAATAATTTTATTTGCTAAAAATAGAATTTTCACTGAAAGCAGACATTGAGTTTTTGACAGAAAAACTCCTTTTTTAAAATGTTCTTTTCCGTAGAAAATTCACTTTTTGTTTAAAAATCATATTTTGATGTTGAAAAGTTAATCTGAAACCTTTTTTCGGTAAAAATGATGATTTTCGTGATTTTTTTTTTCATTTGAAAATTCATTTGTTTAAGTAGATATTCCATATTTATTGAGTGAAAATGGAACTGTTTAAATAAAAATTAATATTAATAATAATATTAATATTAATATATTAATATAAATAAAATAAATACAATAACTAAAATAAATAAAATTCTTCTGTTTGAAAAACAAGGTAAGAGGAAAGTGGGAAGAATGGGACAAACGTTGGAAGGAGGAAAAAGACAAGGTTTGGGGTAAACTAGAGAGCATAGTGAGTAGAGAGAGAGAGAGAGAGAGAGAGGTGGTTAAGCAATTAAGAAATTAGGAATGAGCGTTTGGTGAAACAAACAGAACTGAAGAAAAGAGTTAGTCAGATTGAAAGAAGATTGGAAGGAAAAGAAAGGGTAAAGAGGAAAAAGAACGTAGTAGTTATGGGATTGCAAGTGGGGAGTGAAACAGGCGAAGTGAAAACAAAAAAACTCTTGAGAGATATTAGCGTGCAGACGAGGGTAGAAGGAGTTAAGCGAATAGGAGGGATGATGGAGGAAAAAGATGGAATGTTTTTAGTAAAAGTAAAGAGTGCGGTGGAGAAAAAGAAAATTATGGAGGGAAAAAAATTCTTCAGAGGAGGAAGGGAAATAGTCGAATAAGATCTGACATGGAGGAAGAGGAAAAGGAGATGGCAAATATGGCAGAGGCCTTGGGTAGAGAGGAAAAGAAGATGGCAAATAGGGCAGAGGCCTTGGGTAGAAAGGAAAAAGGAGCAAATGGTATGGATTAGGAGAGACAAGTTATGGAATAATGGGGGGCAATGGTGCTGGGACAAAGAATTAGAAGAGATAAAGAAAAAAGGAAAAAGTTTGGTGGAAGGTAGGGTGGAGGAGATGAAAAAGAATCTATAGACACTCAGAGGGGCTTTCAATCTGCAAAGGGGGAAAAAGTGAGGAGGAAAGAAGAGGAAAGGAAAAAGAGAAACGTGAAAATAGCTTTCTGGAATCTGTCAGGTTTGAAGAACAAGAATACAGGATTTTGGGGGAGTTAGAAAAGTGGGATGTGATTATGATGAGTGAAACCTGGGAAGATGAGAAGGGCTGGAAGTGGAGCAAAAGGCGTGTTGCCGTAAGATTATCTGTGGACAATGCTAGAAGCAAGAAAAGAACACGTTAAAGGAAAAGGGATGGGAGGCATAGTACCAGGGGTGAGAAAAGAATGAGCAGTAAAATGTAGAAAAGATGGGGATAGTGAGGAAAAGGAAGGAACCATGGTACGAAGGATTACAGTTGGGAAAGTCAAAATAGCGGTGGTTTGTGTATATAGGAGAAGAGGGGAAGATGAAGGCTGGAGGATAATAAGGAGCTGGACAGAGAAAAAGAACAGGGGGGTGGGATTTGTGATGAAGAAAAGGAGGCACTTATAAGGAACATCAAACATAAGGAGACGGATCGGGAGGGGAGAAAGTTACTAGACGTGATAGGAGAAACAGGAAGGTTTACATGTAATGGTAACATAAAAGGAGATAAGGAAGGGGAGGTCACATTCATAGGAAAGGGAGCAACAGTAATAAACTACATCTTAGTTGATGAAAGAATTCGGCATATGATAGGGAGTAAAAAGATCGGGAATGAGATAGGGTCCGAGCACTTTCCGGTCATAGCCACACTAAAAGGAGGCATCAATAAGCGCGCTAAAGGAAGAAAGCAAATATGGGGAGAAAGAAACGCGAAAATGGAAATCTTGGAGGTATATAAATTAAAAGAGTTTAAACAAAAGATGGAAAAGGAGAAGGTTATGTATTAAAAAGAAAAGGGAGTAAACTCGTTAATTGAAAGGTTGAAGTTGGCGAATGAAAAGGTAAAGGATGAGCTGCGTACTAAAGAAGAAAGAGCAGGGGTAAAGAGAGGCTGGTGGGACATGGAATGCTAGGAGAGTAAAGAGAGGATGAAATGGTATGTAAGAAAATTCAGAAAAGGGAAATTGGAGAAGAAGGAGTATAACAGGAGAAAAAGACAACATGATAAGATGCTGGAAAGTAAAATACAAAGGGAGAAGTATAAATATAAGGCAGAAGTGAAAAAAGCCACCTTAGAAGGTAGGGTAAAGAATATTTTTTCTGGAAAATTCTCCTCTTCTTCAAAATTAAACTATTTGGTTAGATTATTTTAAAAATGATTTTATTTTATGAAAATTTAACAGTTTTATGTTTCATTGAAAATTTTTTCTCTTTAGTTGAAAATTCAACTATTTTTTTAAAAATTCATGTATGTTGTAAAAAATTAATGTTTTTTGTTAGACATTTAACCTTTTTGGTTCAAAATTCATTCCTTTGGCTTGAAAAGCCTCCTGGCGCCAACGCCGTTCAGCGACAAAAATTTATTGGCGGTTAAGAAATAAATGATTTTGTTTATCCCAGAATTTTGTATTATTTTTTAAAGGGGTTCAATATTTTGGTTAGAAAATATACTTTTTTGGTTGAATGCTTTGCTATTACATTTACGATTTATTTTATTTTCTTAAAAACATATTTGTTCAACTGAAAAATAAGCTATTCTATTTTTTGCTCTAATTTTATTTTTAATAATTAAAAATTCATATATTTTGTTAAAAATTTGTCTGCTTTCCTAAAAAAATTATTTTTTTAACCTTTCAGAATTTATTTATTAAGATCAAAATTACTTTCTTTTAAAATAAACAATAATTTCTTGACTAAAAGTTTTACTATGTTCTTGGGAAGAACATTACTGTGTTTGGTTGAAACTGTAATTATTTGATTTTCTTGAAAAATTATTTCTCAAATTGCAAATTATCCTGTTCTATTTTTTGTTTTACAATTAATATTTTTTAATTAAAGATTTATTTAATTGTTAAAAAGTTTTCTTTTTGGTACAAAATTAACATTTTTTGTCAAAACTTAAAGTACTAGGGTGAAAATTAGTCTGTTTTGTTACTATTGTTAACTATTGTTAACTATTTTGTTAAAACCTTATTTTTTATTTAAGAATTAGGTTTATTTAGTAAAAATTAATTTTATTGATTAAAGAAAAAATCTTTTTAGGATTAAGATTAAATTATTCTTTTGTTGAAAGTTTGTCTTTTTTGCATTACGATTGATTTTTTTAGTAGAAATTAAATATATTTGTGAATTAAGATGCAACTGGTTGATTATATTTACATGATCCGTCTCCTTCCAAATTACTGAAGTTATAGTCTGCGCTACTTCGTAAGCCTTTAGCAGAACCCTTGTTTAAATTGACCTGTAAATTACTGCGCATTTGCAAGAATTTCCATCAATGGCCAACTGGGTCCAACGCTGTTCAGCGACATAAATTTGTTGGTGGATAAGAAGTAAATTTTTTTTTATCCAAAAATTTTTAACCAAAGAGACGAATTTTCAATAATAAAAATGTAATTTTTTTACAGAGTAGTTGCTTAAGAAAATCATTTTCATCAGAAGAAACATATTTTTAACCACTTTAGTCTAATCAAGAAAGACAATTGTTGATCTTATTCTCACGTAATTTTTAGTAAAGAGGGAAAGCTAAAACGTTTTTGTTCCAGAAGACTCCTGGGGCCAACGCCGTTCAGCGACAACAATTTATTGGCGGATAAGAAATAAATTTTTTTTATCTCAGCATTTTGTATTATTTCCAAAAATTTTAATAAACTTACATGGATGGTTAGAACCTGGTAGAGCATGTTCTGGTACCGCAGCCTGATTTGACGATCGTCTAGATTGTCTTCTAGGATCCCGGTGTCTTGATGTTCCAGTTTGTTGTCGCATCGAATCAGTTCCGGCTGAAAGATATAATAACCGAAGGTTCCAAATAGTGTATTTTTTAACCAAAAAAATAAATATTAAACCTGTAATTTGACATCCAACTAAGTAGTTAATGATTCTACCAGAAAAGATAAATTATCTTTTAAAAATTTAATAACGAAAATTTTGAACAACATAAAAACGAATTATTTTTAACCAATAATTGATAAGCTGAATTTTCAGTTGACAAATTTACTTTTTAGCTAAAAAAATTGAAAAAAGCAATTAAATCTTAAAACAAAAAAACTGCACATTTAAAAAAATTAAATTCAAAAAAATTTTTAATTGAAATAACTTGAGATAGCTTTGAAAGTAATTAAATCTCCGAAAAATAGTTTTTCAGTGATTTTATGAATCCGCGTATTAATATTGACGACGCAATTTCACACAAAACACATTATGCTTACTTAAAGACTTTTGTAACTTACGAAACATAAATATTTTAACAGTGGCTTTTGCAATTTAATTTTCTCTTCGCTTTTGACCAATTTTTGAAAATTTGTCAAAGCCTAATAAAGTTTGCTTATTAATTACAATATAGAATACATTTCTCAAAACTCTCCTGTTTCTAATTTTGAAAGTAAATTTTATCATTGCTGAAATCGTTAGAAAAATTTGTTCTCTATTCTTCATTGCCAAACCTAATTTAATGCAAATATTATTTGTTTATAATTAACGATTGACAATATAATTTTAATTATTAAAAATCACACAAAACAGTTTTTTTCCTTAAATTTTTTTTTCTTAAAAGGATAGAACATGCCAACTTTGCCATGTATACCTGCTTTTACATACATTTCCACCGTGCTTCTACACTCCTCCCTTTATTTCTCATCATGCCCTTTCACTGCGTTTCGTTAATCCCCTCATTGCTCTTCCATCCCCACTATCACTCTCCCCACTATCTCTCACCCCACTATCCCTGCCCCCACTATCCATCTCCCCAATATCCCTCTTCCTAATATCCCTCTCCCCACTATCCGTCACCCCACTATCTCTAACCCCACTATTCCTCTCCCTACTTCCGCCCCTCCCCTCATTTACTATTATTCTCCTCCTTTCACACCATCCTTCTCCAACCACTTTTAATGTTTCTTATATAGTGGTCAAACTTACCACAAACGTGAATGAAAACCACAAAGGCAGGAAGCAGAGTCTCAAGAGCGATCTTCATTTTGGTTGTCAGATGTCGTCAAAAATAACTGAAAAAACCGGAATATTTCCGCCAATATATATACACGGGAAATTCATTACGAGGATGAAAATTTCAAATGGGGGTACCCACGTGGTAAAAGTGATAACAATTCTTATGAGCCCGTACAAACTACGAAAAGACATCCGGAAAAAATTTGTCTATCACTGTTTGCGTGATAATTGTGAAACGTGTCTATACTGTATAATCCGCTAAATTGTTAAAATAACGAAAATTTTTAAAAACAATTGAAAAGAGGATAAATTAAAAGTTGGCGAAATATTTGTAATATTATTATTATTATTATTAATAATAAAAAAAAACTTTCGTTAAGTATGGTTGCACCTTTCAGTTGAGTCTAAAAAATTATGATAATTTTTCAATATAATGCATTTTACTATTTTTACTATTTAAATAAAAAATAGTTCAGATCTGAATTTTCGAGACAAAAAAAACGATTTTTTTAAAAAACTGTTGACCATCAAACCCGAAAAGATGAATTTTCAACCTCATATTTGGATTTTTTAGCAAATTAAAAGAAGTTTTGATACAATACATCAATTAATACAATTATCAATTTAAAAAAATTAATTATTTACCAAAGGAAAGAACTTTCTATTAAACAAAACCAATGTTTTAAAAAAAGTTAAATTTTTAACAAAATGGACGAAATTTTTACTGAAAAATACAATTGTAAATACCTGATCTACCTAATAGATTTATTTTTCCGTTATTATTTCCACATTTTGATTGAGGTTAGGAGCTTAAAATCTTTAAAATTTCTAGATATTCATGATCATTGAAAAAATTAACTGACAAATCTCTGTTTGAAAGATTTTTCAATATCATTGTTTTGTTTCCACGACGGTGTTTCTGAGTAGATCAAGGATAAATGTCGCTGTTTAACTTCCTAATTTATTTATGTGTGCTGAAATTTGAGCACGAATTCAGGCTTTTTGTACCAAGTACTTTGATTTGATAGTCATCTCATATAAAAATTAGAACATTTTTAGTAAAAGAACATTTTTTTGAATAAATTAAAATATTTTAGTTCACAAAAAATATAGCAAATTTTGTTGTTTTTTATAAATGCTAACAAAATATAAAAAAAATTTATATCAAACATATTCCAGATATTTTATTACAATATTTTTTTATTTTCTCATATTTAATTTAATTTTACTTTGACCTTATTCCTGTAAAAACTCTTAGTCACTGTTACGAATGCAATATTTATTTTCCCTACCAGTACTGAACTGCTAAATAATTTTTCAATTAAAAATGACGAAAATAAGAAAAAATCTTATTTGCGTAAATTAGGTTTTTTTCTTGACCATCGATAAACAATCAAAAAAGATTTTCCACATGAAAATATGAATTTTAAAGTTATGGAAATTAATTTTTATATAAGCATTTGAAATAACAACTAATTAGTTCAACTTATAAGAAAAAGGGACGATAGTTGAATTTTTCATTATATTTAACATTTCTTATGGTTACAATTTGTAACCATAAGAAATTCTCTAAAAAAAATTTATTTACCTGAAAATGTAAATTTTGAATAAAAAAGTTAATTTACAACAAAATAGCTGGATTTTTAACTAAAATTATGAATCTTTGAAAAAAATAAGTTTTTTAAGTATTTAAAAACAAGTTGTTGATTCTTTAACTGAAGAAGATGCATTATAATTAATTTCTTTGATAATAATTATCAACACAACGTGTAATAGTTGATATGTTAAGAAAATATTTATGTGTGAAATAAAAATAATAAAATTCAAATTTTCAACGAAATGTTTGAATTGTCAACGAAAAAAAATCGCATTCTAAATCGTTTTTGCGATACTGAAGTCAAAATTATTGTCCAAATTTATTATTTAAACTCAAAATTTCTTTAAAAAATCAAATTAGAGAGAAAATTCCAAAAAGGGAAGAAAAGGGGTATAACTTAATTAAATCATAAAATTTAAAGCTTTTTTTCAATTTTAATCTTTTTGTTCGGTCAGAAACAGTCAACATTTTTACATTCTTTATTAAATGAATGAAGCGTGTCTAACCTTTACTGTCTCTTTCTACTTAACGAAGGCATTTGATCGCTAAGTGATAGGTACGCCTAGCCGCTTCAGGCCGCTCGAGTTGATCCCTGATGACTTGAAAATCAGTTTTCGAAAATTTAACTTTTTATAACATCACTTTGTAGAGAATTGCATTGCGCATCTTTTTTCTTTAGACAAAAAAGTTGTATCTTTTACCGTTTCTGTAAAAAATCAAAAGAACTTCATTTATCAGACCAGAAAATTTACTAAATATTTTCACTTCAACTCGCTCCGAATGACAAAGTTCTTTATATTTTAAGATAAAAAATGAACACAATATCCTTCAAACTGTTCTTTAAATAATGTGCAATTTCAAATTAATTTCTTTTGTTGAATACAAAAGTTATACATTTTTTTCGTAATCAGTATCAAAATAACGTTAGACAATTTTCGAACGCTTCGTTTATTGAGGGAATTTTGAGTAATCCCAAGCTTTTAGCAATCAGAATGCTTAGTAGGATATAATTAGGTTTTCTAAAAAGTTTCACCCTAATTGAGTTATTCATCAACAAAATAAGAGCATTTTAATAGCATTGGTCGAGTGCGTGATAGGTGGCAATTTCAGAGTCGCGACCTGCTCGACCACAGCCCTTACTTCTGGAATGGAATTATTTTAGTCTATTTATTTCTTTGCACAATCAAGTTAAAATTTGAACATCAAACCACAAGCAATTATTTTTTTGTTAGGGCAAAATCATTAAATATTTATATCTT
>JAAAKG020139945.1:0-12227 GCA_010014905.2 Druon quercuslanigerum | reverse complement strand
CAGAATCATACTAAGTGGAACATCTATATCAAAGTAGCCCTCATCATTAGTAAGACGCTTAGTTCCTTCCGGGATGTTGAGCAATCCTGCATTCTCCATAAAATTAATTCTTCCAGAGATAAGCGAGACGTAGTTTTTCATGGTACTAGTGAGACCAACATTCTTGCAACGATCAATCTCAACACCATTGAGTTCATAGCGAATTTCATCAAAAAGATAGCAGATGGCATTGCTCACTAGTGTTGTACCTGTAACAGTTGTGACTCCATCAGGTCTTGTTAGCCTTCCATATACGTGCAATGAACTCTTGATGGGTAGTATACACAAATGTTGATGCTGGATAGCAATTCGAATTTCATCGCTGTTGTTGAATGTTGATAATGCATAAGGCTGATGTGCATGAATCTTATAGCTAGCTATGGATTCATCAAATCTCACTGGCGCTTGAATTTTTAGTATTTCTTCCATTTTTGTTGCAACAGAAGGTGAGGACAAATATTTTGAATGGACGCTTCTGTCTCTTTTTCCACGAGGTTTGATCTTTAGGCCAAGCTGCATCAGAAAGAGCACGTTCTGAGGTGTTAACACCTTCGTTACTGTTTGAGAACTGACTTGTGTTTGACATGTTGATTCTCTTATATAGGTTCCTTTGTGGTTATACACAATACCCATTATGATGATTTAACATGTAGACGTATTGTTATAGTCTCTCCTCGGAAATTCACCAAGTCTCCGTCCTGATCAACTATGCGGAGCTGAATTTGATGTATTGTCTTCACGGCGATTGGAAGGTAAATGACGTGTGACGGCTCTTCAACGATCTTATATCCTGGCGGTACAATAGGAAAAAAATCATGAATCGTGTGCACTTTACGATTGTTGATGTAAGCTCCCGCAGTGATATTGCACTCAACTCGTAGGGCGTTGACTTTAAGAATGGCTACATGCTGATCAGAAGTATAAGTCTCATTAGTTTCAAGAATACGTGGCTTGAATCCCAACAAGCGGCCAATAAAATCGTCTGGTTAAAAGTTCACTTTGCGATCAGACTTTATCTCGCTGCGCAATGTGTTATCATTTGGCTTTATGTTTATTGTGATGCCCTCAATTCCTAGAGGCTTCTGGACATAACTCTCATTGTCTTCAATCTCATAGCTACCAGTAGGAATGCTCACTACTCGATCGCCGACATAGATTTTATTCTTTTCAGTGTCACCGTTAGGAATCGCATTGAATGTGAGCAATTCAACGAGTCCAAGGGCATAGTTCTTGTGAGAGGAGAGTTATATTTGTGGAAAATACTCTGCGTCTAGCACAGAAGAGTTTTCAGTTATCGTGAGTGTGAATGATTGACCCATGACGGTGTTCTTCTCTGTACTGACTCTGGTTCTATCATCACGCACTCTTATATATGCAGTATTTATCTTTTATATGTAGTTGTTCACATAGAAATTTTAAGCACAAGTGTCCAAACTCAACACTCTCATAGTCTTGATACCTGCCATGATTGCACTTTATCACGCTATCAACAACAAGGTAATCTACAAGATCCGAAGGTGGACGAAGATTACCGAAACTGTCAAAATATAGGACATTATTACCTATCTTTCTATAACTTACCCAGTGGGTACCAGGGCCGTGACTATCATCAAGATTGACAATAGCTGACTCAACTTGGCCGGGTCCCTTCACAGGGAGCTTATTGCGCATAAAGACTCCACGAAAATGTGGAATCTTTAGAGCTTTAGCATACTTGAACAGATCAGCATCAGTGACTGGACGGTGAGATAGCTTCACTATAAGTTTTTTAAAACCGGTCTTAGATGAAGTCCCTGTCCCTTTCAGTAAGGTTTCATGTGAAGACCTAATCCTTTTCTGTAGGGTTTCAGGTGTAAACCTTTTCCTAAAGCAATAGCCTCCATTGCTTTGTTATGACGTTGAGCATCTAACAGTTGTTGTTTCGCAGCGCTAGCATCATTAACCGCCTTAGCTACACCTGCTGCTCCACCAGTGATAGCTCCAAGTGCACCGAGTCCAACAAAAATGGGAATCAGTGGTGAAACACCTCCAACTTTACAAGGTATTGGCAGGACACGTGGATTTTGCACTTGATTTTTATCGCCTATGCTTTTTACAGCTTCGTGTGCAGCACTAATTGCAGACTTGATGATCACTGTTGCATTGTTACTTCGTTTTATTCCCTTCTTGGCTGCATTCTCAACCATTCTAAATGCTTTTAAATTACTTTTTGTAGCCGGTTTCTTCTTCGACCCGGATTTCTTCTTCTTTGAACGGGGTTTCTTCTTTGAAATAGATTTCTGCTTTAACCCCATAACGAATTTTGCTTTGGCATTCACCACGTTAGTTATGGCCAGAGCTGCCGCTTTCTCGTTGATCCCAGCGTCTTTAGCAAAAATACGCTGCCAGGCTTTACTGGAAAGTACACGATTCGCAGAGTTTCTCACGTCAACGTTTTCACGATTTTGCGAGTATACAATGTCGTGTTCTTTGCACGCTGCGTCTAAAGGATTAATACCAGGATCACCTCTAGAAAGTCGTTTAGCTAGCTTTGTACCTGGACCACAGTATTGGTAGCCAGGCAAGTTCAACTCGAACGGCAAGTTTTTGATGTCTTTGTTGACCAATTCTTTACCTCGGCGGTGTCGTGACACTGTATTCGCTTCACGGTGCACAATCATTCTAGACTGTACGGTGGTTAGCATGCAACTGGTGAAAAAGCTATATAAGCGCTATATTTACAGCTTACACAACAGTCGAGATCAAGACGCGGTTCAAAGCACAACCTATTAAACTTCGGATATTTAACTTTGACACCCTTGTTCAATCAAAAAAGAAGAGAATGAAACGCCATAGCAGCCTACTACCAGACAGCATTCGCGCAGTGTTTTGTGGACCTTCAAATTGTTGTAAGACAAATACATTACTTGCCCTAATCCTACACCCACATAAATTAAAATTTGATAATGTCTACGTTTACTTGAAATCCCTCAAACAATCAAAGTATAATTTCTTTGAGCGGGTGTTAAATAATTTTGATGGTGTTGTCTATTTTCCTTTCGGTGAGCATGAAGAAGTAATACAACCAAGTGAAGCTTAAACAAATTCTATAATTGTATTTGATGATGTGGCCTGTGAGAAACAGGATAATATTAGAGCCTTTTTTTTGTATGGGTGGACACTCTCATGTTGAATTTGAAGCACGTGTATGATGATCATGTAAAAACTGACATGAGCTATTCTCAATTTTGAGACTTATGTTCATCATGTTGGAATACTGACAAGTATGGATTTGTTGTCATTGACAAGGACAGCGATCTCAACAAGGATAGATATAGAAAAGGATTTGACTGTTTTATCTCTCTATAAATACAAGTTATGTGGTGGAAATGAAATCATTATGTACTGAGACATCCACACGTCAACATATCAAAATTTCATAAAGAAAAGGAGGTGCTCCGTCAAATCACAAAAGCTAGTGAGGCGATTTGACGTAAACATCGAATGCTGAAAATGGGTAAAGAAGCCACCGAGCAGATAATGAGTGAAACGTTTAGGCCAATAGTCATGCCACTGCAGAAATTGGTTAACGTATCAAATCCATTGAATACGAAAGAAGATGAAAAAAAGAGCCTGTAAAGCAAAGAGAGGAGGAGGATGAGGGAGAGGATTTTAATGCGTCCTTCATGACAGCTGATGCTGAAGAGCAAGATACAACTATGCTTCAAGAAGATGCCGCGAGTGAGCCTGCTGATAATTATGAGTATTTAACAAACAAATTTCTCAAGTTTCTGCAACAAAATAGGAAGCAGTATTTGGATATGGTTTATGGTGTGCGTAAGCTCAGTGATGGCAGCCTTATGATTGGTGATAAGCCCATTACTTTTGAAAAAAAATATATCAAAGTTGATAGCAAACAGTATCTAAAAACTGTAGGATTGCTTGAACTATTGTTTAAACAAAATCCAAAAGAATCCCAGATAAGCGCTGACGACAGAGGCAATTACAAGGAAATTTTGATTGCTACAAATGCATACAAGAAGCGGTATAGTCCCAGTGAAACCATTCGTACTAGCAGCAGTAACAAGGACAAGAACTTTATTGCAAAAATGTTCAACGTATCGCGCAGACGATCTTCGAAAGGCGGAGGGTCCCTACTATAGTATCTGGTAGTAAGAAAATACGCGAAGACTGACTACGTCTACTAGGAAGACCCTAATGAACTAGTTGATTGTCTTCGCCTGCTCCTCGCGTCTCAAGCAGCAGGCAACCCGAGTCACAGCAATGAAATTCTACCAATTATTGAGGAATTTCGAGAAGCTGGAATCATATATTAGGAGCGTACTCGTAGCACTATCGTCAGTATCATGATGAGTATCGATCTGTTTGGACGTCACGTGGATCGAAACGCTGCAGCAAGTCGGGGTCCTACTGGTGTTGGATTTAGGATCACCTCCGACGGCCATTACGACGTAGACGCAAAAAGACTTTGTAACGTTAGCGAGGCCAAAGAACAAAACGACGCAGTCAATTTGGGACTCATGCAGCGCATAATACAAAACGATATACGTACAGTGTATCAAGTCACATCATCTATGCGAACAGAGATTGACAATCAAAATTTGATGATACGTATACTTCAAGAATCCATAAACGAGAAACTGGAAACCCTGCAGATTGACACTCAACAAGATTTGTCAGTCCGTAACGCTAAACTCATTGTTCAGTTGGATTCTCGATTAAACGTACTCGAGAATGAAAAACGAAAAATTGTCGCCAGTCACAAAACTACATGAATCCGCTAGAAAGAATTACCCATGTCGTCGCGTACAAATGCGTGGTATAAACGAGACGTGGCAGGCAGACTTTGTTGAAATTCTACCTTATGCCCAGCAGAATAATGGCTAAAGGTATTTACTTACCGTTATAGATAATTTCTCCAAGTACGCCTGGGATGTTCATGTTAATAGTAAGAGTGGACCTGATGTCAATTCAGCAATGCAATCTCTGCTAGTGCAGGGTCGTGTACCAAAAAACTTACACACTGATGAAGACAAAGAATTTTATAATTCGCATTTTAAAAATCTTATGCAAAGATATGACATAAATCTCTACTGAACGCATAGTAATCTACAGGCATCAATCTGTGAAATATTTAATCGCACGCTAAAGAATAAAATGTGGTCACAATTTAGCTTAAGAGGCAACTACAAATGAATAGACATTCCACCTACTCTCATTTCCATGTACAACAATACCAAACATCGATCAATCGGTATGAAGCCAAATGATGTCACTACTGAGGATGAAGAGGGTTTTATGCAACGTTTTAAAAAACTACGAAATATACCCGAAAGAATGCCAAAGTTTAAAGTTCATGACAGAGTTCGAATTAGCAAACTCAAGCGTTTATTCGGAAAAGGATACACTCCTAACTGGACAACAGAAATATTCGATGTGGATCGAGTATACCATGAGAGACGTATACCCTGTGGAAAAAGTAATCAAGAAACGTGGCAGCAAAATATTTGTAAAATGGTTAGGTTTTAATAGTTCACATAACACCTGGATAGATAAATCGGCTATGTAATCAGCTTTGTGTAATGTTGAATCAACTTTGTGCAATGTTGAATCAACAATAAATCAATATTGAACCAACGATGAATCAATGCTGAACCAACGATGAATCAATGTTAAACCAACGATAAACCAATGATGAATCAGCGACGATTGAATTTTGAACTAAATTATGAAACTTATAATACTAAGTCCACGCTCGTTCTAACTAGATGTATGGGTTTTGATAAATAATAAATCAATTTATATTCATACATCATTTTTTTTATTTAATATAGCCCTTATACCTACTATTTACAATCATTTATAAGCTTAAACATAATTTTTTAATAAAAGATCTGGCAATTCTTCGTCACTATCACTTAAAACATCATCGACATCAATTGCGCTGATTCTATAATGCCCCCATGCCAGGTCGTCTGTACTGTTTGGGAGTAAGTATCGCTTATCGTCATAAGGACTTAGTACAATTTTTTTGTTGTTCAATCGTTTCGACGTTATGTAGTCTTGATCTGATCACATATTGCGTTCTAGATTGGGTCCTCAAATTTCGCAAGCATTCGGTGTAATCGTCGAAGGTTATACTTTTCGTTACAACAGATGCTTTTACACCTTTGGCTTTTTTAACAAAGTCCTCGCCATTGACACGGATACTGTACATCTGACTCCGCAAACCAACCAATTCCGTAATTATTTCCCCGCTACATTCGTCTTTTATCAAAGCCAAAACTTTCTTGTTCCTTTGCGGCATTCCGAAAACATTGTCTCGAGGGTAATCTGATGTATCGAATTGCTGAATGTTCTTTTATATATCTTCTTTCATGTCAGCATAAATATTGCACACACATCCAGTACTGTCAGACCCACATAGATTGGCTTATCAAAACAAAACTTCTGTCTTTCTTAACTCTATAGCCACAAGATTCTTACTGAAAATTGATCGGCTGTGGAAGTTCGGTTTAGCTATGAGGGCTTCTGCTCCATACCTACCCTTCCACTTAGACACGAGTTTCACGTTTACATACTTTTGCACATTCTCGTTTGTCTTACCGTAAACTGCATTATTCATCAATTTGTACCAATTCTTATTGAATTCATTTTTAGCTTGTAGTCTCTTTTCAGTACTGAAATCTATGTAACTCTTAAGCCAACTTGACTGATTAAAATAGAATAATCTATGAATTTTGAGTATTATAAGACCGTTTTCAAGAGCGTTTTTGAGAGCTCGGTAATAAAGAACGTATTTCTGTTTCAGTAGGAGAGTAGTTAGAAGCTTTTCCTTGCTGGATCCCGATGATTTCGAGTGTTCTGGGCAAAACGGTAAATCATTATGCTCATCGTGAAGCTCGGATGGATAGTAAAAATCAACTTCTAGAATATAACCAAAGGGTGAATCATCTAGATAATTGAAATCAAAATCATCCAAATTTGTAACCCACTCGAAACCACCGTAAGGAAGAGTTTGTCCCATTGCCCAACCATACAGTTTGTATGCATCAAAATATACAATGTAGATTATCTCCCCATTTTCATTGAAAACTAACATGTACTTGTTTCTGGAAATGGCGTATCGGTTTGAGCATTGGCTCACTCCACCCTTTTTACCATTTTCAATCATCAATCAGTCTTCATGTATAGTTTCACGTATTAGCCGAGAGTTTTAACATTGAATGCACACCATACCTGTTGTGCATGTTCGTAGACCTCATCAGATATTGATGAGTCATTCAGGGTACTGTAAAACTTTTCTTTTGGTGGAAGCTGGTCTTCTTTCAGTCTTACCCTCGAGTCCAGGTATTCATAGGGGAGAAACCTTTCCTTGTTAGAAGTTCAACTTTCTCACTCTCAATTCCAGAAAACATTGCACTTACAATTTTGTACTTGGTGAGATACGATGCTAACTTTTCCAAAGATGTTGCCATGAATCTGAATGAATCGATGAATCGGAACTTTATCTGTGTTCCCTGAACATATTTCGTAAAAGAGATGTATTTCTCCTTATTTAAAGCAAGAACTTTTACTTTTTCTTCAAATTCTGTGGCAATATCGCGGATGATAAAGTGAGCATCGTACCCACTCAAGTTGTGGAACACAACAGGTATGATGTTTGAGTCTTGATAAGCTCGATTACAGTGTTCATGCGCGGGAACTCGATATTTTCCTGTCCAGTGACAGTGATCGCGGACTTTTTTCGTCAGTGGATGTAGAACTTTCTGACAGATGTGACAATTGGCAGCTTCAAAGAAAGCTTTCTGTTGCTCCGGTGTTAGTTTCTGCATTGGAACTGGAGATGTTAGTATTTTCTTACAGCTCTTTGAAATTAACTGTAACTTCAGATCAAACCACTTTGCTGGTTCCACACCTTCAGGACAGGAGTTGTACAATGATAGTGAATCATTATAGCTGCACTTGAACAAGTACCCGATGTCAAAAACTTCATGTTTCTGGAATACTTTAGTGCTTGCACCCTGTTTTCGTATGTTACCAATTGGTATTAATAAGGATTCACAGTCGGCATACACAATGAAAGGTACTTTTTCTCGATACTTGAAATTTTTGAATTCCATGGTATTTCTACCAGGTTTGGTAGCACTATTTTACAGTCATTCACTTTTTTATAATCTTTGCTATGAGCTACCAACTTCTTTACTCTTGAAAAGTAGTGCAAGCATCGTTCACAGATATGTTTTTTTCCATCATGTTTGGATAGCTGGCGACTAACTAATCGAGAAAGATCTTTGACCCACACATAGTGAAAGTTGAAAGACTGGGGTCTGCTGTCCTGTTGATTGTTGTTTTCTTCTTCTTCAACACTGCTATCTTCATTCACATATTCTTCTTTAACTCGGAGGAGGTTCACATGAGTTTCCCTCGCCTATGAAGTGAGATGAACAGGAACGACTAGCAACTTTTGCCTCTTTTTAATCAAGTCATAAATATTCACTGAAATGCCATTTTGTGCTTCAAATTTTGATAAATTTTTCATTGCTACAAAGAAACTTATTCCAGGAAAGTTTGATTCATTCTTATACTGCTAATAGCTGGACACGCGTTTAGCATCATCTTTTTCTGTTAGGTGGATGTATAGCTGATAGTATAGCCCACTTGAAACATTCGTTGTCATTTGTATTTTGCACGTTCACACATGCTCCTTTTCTCTTAAACCGTAAAGGAAGATCAATGTAAGAACTGCCTTTCATGGGGATTAGTTTGTTGATATTCACTTCTAATTTCACAATAGAGTGCAAGGTCCATCCAGAGTCTTTCTCTTGAAACTCCTCCATTTCAGTCAAAATAGGGTATCTTAAGTTGTTGGTAAACCATAATTTCATATCCGTGGTGACGTATATCTCTTCATTTTTTGATTTAAAGTTCATTAAATCAGGATGCTCCTTACCAATCTTTAGATAATATGCATCAAGCACAGTGTTAACCTTAAAAATCCTATGCCCACGTAAGGCTCGGCCCATATGAACAACAAACAGCACTTGGGCATCGTTTAGGAAGGCAAGAACATCCTTGTGAACCAGGTTGACGACAATGAATGTTTTTACTCAGCTTTCGAAAGCTGAGTCGACGTCAATCCACTGCACTCGATCGTTAATGTCATTGCGTTTCTTTTAAAGACGGCCTTCTGTTTTTGCGAGTAGGTCGAAACGAGCCTTAAAGCACTCTAGATGTTCAATAATATTTAAACACTTTTTTCTCATTTATTGACAGTCGTGGTATACGTTTTAATTTTTTCCGTACTGTTTTCAAACAAAGTATGCATTCATTGCTCCATCGGTCCACTTTGCTTAGCTGTACGTTCCCCGAAGGTGACGATAAAAGCAGGGACAGCGCTTCTTCGTAGGCAGGAATAAGTTTTACACACTCGCTGAGGATCATTTTCACTATATTGAACGTAAACACCAATAATTTTTTAACTTCACAAGTTATTCTTTCTGCTTTGATAATTTTATATTTACTGCACTGAACTTTCACTACACTGCATCGCACAATGGAATAACTGCACTGCAATCTGTTGTCTCCTTTTATTGTCCGCTACACCCCCTCCATCAATACCTCTAGAAGCCATTATGCCCTAGCGGGACAGGGAGCGTGGAGGACATTCTATTCGTGGGCTTTCAAAGACAAGTCCCCACCATGCCCTCCAGGGACAGAGAGTGCGGGGAGTGCCACGTCTGCGCGCCTCTGAATATGGGCCGGAGAACCCGACGACAAGACGCCGTGGCATGTACCTCTCGCGATAAAGGAGAGAACACATTTATCGCCCACGTTCAGAAAATACTGTGGGTAAAGTACCACGGAAGTGGACTGTGGCGCCATCTATTGCCGGCAACGATTTATCTTAGAATTGGCACAAACAATGCCAACTGTCGATAAATGACCGGTTGCTGGTTTACTGCAGTTTAGCTCGGAGCAGAACCCTGCCCCGGTACTAAATTTCTAGAAGTCGAGGGGTGGGGGGGAATACCCTGCAGCCACCATACGCCATCTGCCCGAACTTAGACAAAACACTTGGTCGGTATGGCAGGGACCCTCCTTATTGACCGAGTCAAGATCACATGCCTGTTACCTAACTTACCGACCGAGTTACCGAAAACAGTTGCTGTTCATCTACTGACAACAACAGTGGCGCCATCTGTCGGTGACAACTGGAACTACGTAACTACCCCCGAACTGTCACAGTATAAATACTAATTTGCTATAGCTCTGAAATTTTTTTATTGTTAATTCTGTTTTTTCACGTGATAAATAAAAAATTTGTAGATCTTTTTTGGCTGAACAATGTTTGCCTTAACATCTTTCTGCGATCAAAAATTTAATTTTAGATTTTTCGAAGAAGTTCAAAAAGTTATTAGGATGATCCTGTAAGGCTTTCAAAACCCAGCGTTTTTCCCCTCTTGACTTTTTTTTGATATTGTGCGTTGTTTGGCTTAAAATGTTCACTTTCGTTTGTTTTTTTGAATTTCAAACTCCTATAACTCCGGCAGTTTTTTTCATCGAAAAAAGTAATTGTGATACATTGTTAGTCTTTTCGAGTACTACTAATAACTGTACATAGAATTTTCAAATCTTCAAAAAAGTGATCTCAAAAATGTTGAAAATGTGCTCATTTTTGGAATTTTTATCCAAAATGGCTGGCTAACAAACTTGACCTTTGGCTTGCGACACTAAAAGAGTATACCAAAGGCCAATCCAATCTGTTGATTTTTTTTAAAGTTATCATGCTCACAGACAGAAATACATACATACAGGCATACACATTCGTAAAAACCTGTTTTTCGGGTTCAGGGGGTCTCAAAACATGGATATTTGACAAAAACCGGGGGGAGGGGGGGGGGGTTGTTCGCCCAAAAAGGGTCTACAAATTCTTTATTCATAATTTTTATAAAGGTCGAGTACATTGTGTTTCAATCGTAAAAAATAAAATCAATTACTAAGAAATTAAATTGTTAGAAAAACGAAACAAGAGACGAAAAAAAATGAAAAGACGAAAGTTTTTTAACCAACAAAGATCTCAAAATTTCTTGTATGCTTTTGTTATAAAAATATATTAAAAATAAAAAATTAACTACCGAAAGACGATACAAGCAACAAAAACATTTTATTTAACAAATTTTTCGCCTTAATTATATTTAGAAATTTGTTTTAAACCACTTTACGCTATGAGGCTTATTTTTATTTTAAATCGTAAAAAAAATAATTAAAAATAAATAATTAAATTTATGGGAGCAATAAAATGTTTAATAACAAAATAGTTTTTTTTTAATAGGGTGAGTACTTTTTTTTAATTATAGAAACAAGATATTGTGAAATATCTGAATAGACATATGATGTAAAAAAGTTCACATTTGCACGAGACGCATGACGAGAATGTGTTCGGTAAAGCCGAACACAACTGAGCGCGTAGCGCGAGTTAAATGCATTATCGAACGTGAAGCGCGAGAACCAACAGTAGCGCGCAGCGCTCGATGAGAATGTGCCAGCTCTGCGGTCAGATTTTTTGGAATAATTCTAGTGAATTGAATTCAATCATTTATTTTCTTTCACTGCATTATTGTTTCATTTCAATTTTTTTCAATTACAAAAAAATTGTTTCGCAAAAGGATATTTTTGATGAACATACAATTATGTTTAACTCCTTTCCTCACCACCCAAGAGGTAGAGTGAGAGTGCATTTTTTTAAAAGTAGTTCCCCAAGTATAATATATCAATATATTATTTATACAGAGGACTCTTCCAGCCTTTTTTTTACGCAACCATGTGATCGACCGCGATTAAAAAAATTTTAATTAATGAAACTTCTATTGGATATTGAATAAAGTTACCCGTCTTCTACTTTTACAATTGAAAAACAATAATAACAATTTTAGAACAACAATGTAAATTAAAAATAACTAAAAGAATGACGGAGAACATATAAAAAAGATAGCATATAAAATATAAAGATTATATAAACAATATATATAAAAAAATATCATATAAAAAGTTTAAGAAACTATTAAGAATATACTATACAGTATTATAGAGAAAGCTAACATCGTTTTGGATTAAAGAACTCAAATTGTTTAAAAATTGAAATTAATAAAAAGAAGCAAAATATGGAAGGGTTTTTAAAATTAATA
>JAAAKG020139944.1:0-12228 GCA_010014905.2 Druon quercuslanigerum | reverse complement strand
AAAATATTATTAATTATAATAAAAAAATATTTAAACAAATTTCATTTGCTAAAACAATTGAAAATTAGTTAACTAATGTTAATGCATATAATAATTTTCAAGAAAAAATCAATTGTCGAAAAAAAATATTTAAAGAAATCAGATTTATTTAAACAATTCAAATTTTAATTATTGAAAGAAATTGAATTTGTTAAGTAATTTTTTTTCTCGAAAATTTGTTTTTCCCCTTCAAATTATTACTATTAGTCTAGTCGAATATTTAATAACATAGGGTAATTAATTTTCATTTGTTTAAACAAATGGAATTTGTTTAAATATTTTGTTTTATTAGTTCTCTTTTCTAAAAATTATTAATATTATTCTAGTGAAATAATTATTAATATTAGCTCATTCATTTTCAATTATTAAGGCAAATGGAATTTGTTTAAATAATTTCGTTTCGAATTATTTTTAAACAAAGTTATTTCTGTGGGTCTAATGGAATATTTATCAATATTGGTTTATTAATTTTTAATTATGTATACAAATTATTAGTTGAATAGTATTATTAGTTAAGAAAAAAAATCATTTATTGTTTCAACAATTAAGAAATATTTTAAAAAAACTTATGTCACTTAATGAAAATAAACTGCTAGTTCAAAGTATTGCCAAAAAATTGACAATTGAAAAAAATGAGATTTTAGGGAACAAGAAAATTTGCAAAACGGCTTAAATATTTTTTTCCATTAAGGGTAACCCAAAAGAAAATGATAAAAAAGATAATTTTCAACCTGAGAAAGTTGATTTTTTAACCAGACAATTAAATTTTTAACAAGAATGAAAATTAATTTTAGTTTAAAAATTTTTCCTTGAAAGTAAATATTTGAATTTTTTTATAAAGTCGAATTTTTAACCCGAAAAGATTTATTTTCCAGCAAATAGACGAATTCTCAAATAAAAAAGTTACAATTTCTTTAAAAAACGAACTTTTGATCAAAATAGGATATTCTAACCAAAAAGGACTTAAATTTAAATTTAAAAATATGAATCTCAAACATCTAATTTAAAAATTGATATTTCTATCAAAGTATATATTAACTTTAGGTAAAAAAATGCTCGATTCAAAATCTCAACAAAAAAATTAGTTTTCAACAAAATAACGGAATTTTGAACTGAATGAGATTAAATTTTAATCAAATTGTTGCATTTTTCATTAAAAAAATTCTACAAAGATTTAAAAGATTCCAAAAGATTTCTGTCATTCAAAAATGTTTCCGAGATTTAAAAACATTTTAGAAGATTTCAAGGGCTTCACAAAGATTTTAAAATAATTCAAAAATTTCAAAAATTGCGAAACTTTAAATATTTTGAAAGATTTCGCAAAGATTACATAGATTTTATAATAATTTCAAAATTTCTAAACAATTTCAAAAATTCTAAAGAATTTCAACGATTCCAAAAAGTTTTGCAGATTTTAGAATACTTCGAAATATTTCAAATATTCCAAAAAATTTCTAAGATTACAAAAAAGATTTTCGTGAATTCAAAATATATCCCAAAAATTATCCAGATTTTACAAATCGTTTGAAGATTCCAATAGATTTGAAAGATTTCAAAATATTTGAGAAGATTGCAAAGATTTTAAAAATATTTCAGAATATTTTAAAGATTTCTATATATTTAAAAAATTTCATACTGATTTTAAATATTCTCAAAGATTTGTCAAATTTAAAAAAAATTTCTATGATTCTAAAATGATTTCGAAAATTTTACAAAAATTACAAAGATTCTACAAGACTTTCAAAGATCCAAAAAAATTGTACAGGTTCCAAAATATTTCCCAATTTCAGAATATTTCAAAAACTAGAAGTATTTTAAAGAATTTCAAAAATTAAAAAATTTTTTAAAATATTTTACAAGCCTTTTTAAATTTTTCGAAGCTTTCAGAAGATTTTAAAGATTCCGAAAGACGCTATAAATTTAAAAATATTTTTGAAAAATTTCTAAATATTTTATAATATTTCAATAACATTGTAAAGATTTCAAGGATTTCAAAAGAATTTCAAAAACTTCACAAAGATTTCACAGATTACAAAATATTTTTTATATTTTCAAACCTTTTAATAAAAATTCTAAATATTTTGTTAATTTTTAAAGGTTTTAATTATTTTTAATGATTTCAAAATATATTACACAAATTTTAATGAACCAAAAAAGGATTTCAAAAGATTTCACAAATATTTGAAATATTTTACAAAAATTTCGAAGTATTTTAAAGCTTTCAAAAGATTTTTAAAATTCCAAAAGATTTTAATCATTTTAAAATATTTGAAAAAATTCTTAATCTTTTGTAAAATTTCAAAGATTTTGAACATTTTTAAAGCATTTCAGAAGAATTTCAAAATTTCCGGAAAGATATCAAATTTCCGGAAAGATTTCTAAAATTTCACAAAGATTTCACAGATTATAAAATAATTTTAATGTTTTCAAATCTTTAAATAAAAATTCTAAATATTTTGTTAATTTTCAAAGGTTTTCATAATTTTTAATTATTTACAAATATATTACACAAATTTTAATGACCGAATAAAAGGATTTCAAAAGATTTCACAAATATCTTAAATATTTCACGAAAATTTCAAGGTATTTTAAAGCTTTAATAAGATTTTTTAAAATTGCAAAAGATTTCAATCAATTTAAAATATTTTTAAAAATTATTAATCTTTTGTAAAATTTCAATAGATTTTGAAAATATTTGAAGGGTTTCAGAAGCATTTCAAACATTTCAGAAAGCTATCAAAAATTTCACGGATTCCAAAACATTTTAAATATTTAAAAATGTTCAAAAAATTCCAAATTTCAAATTCCAAATTCCAAAATATTTAACAAATTTTTCAAATATTTTACAAGCCTTTCAAATATTTCAAAGCTTTTAGAAACATTTTCTAGATATAAAAATATTTTTCAAAATTCCATATATTTCAGAAGAATGAAAAAAATTTCACAGATTAGAAAATATTTTTAATATTTTCAAATCTTTAAATAAAATATCGAAATATTTAGTTAATTTAAAAGGTTTTAATTATTTTTAATGATTTCAAAATATATTACAAAAATTTTAATGACCCAAAAAAGATTTTCAAAAGATTTCAGAAATATTTGAAATATTTTATCGAAATTTCGAAGTATTTTCAAGCTTTCAAAAGATTTTTAAAATTCAAAAAGATTTTAATCATATTAAAACATTTTTTTAAATTCTTAAACTTTTGTAAAATTTCAAAGATTTTGAAAATATTTCAAGGATCTCAGAAGCATTTCAAAAACTTCACAAACATTACAAAAAAAGAGATTTTAAAGGATTTCAAAAATTTAACAAATTTTTCAAATATTTTACAAGCCATTCACATATTTCGAAGCTTTTAGAAGATTTTTAAGATTTCAAAAGACGCTAAAAATTTTAAAATATTTTTAAAAAATTTTACATATTTTATAATATTTCAAAGATTTTGCAAAGATTTCACAGATAACAAAATATTTTTAATATTTTCAAATCTTTTAATATAAATTCTAAATATTTTGTTAATTTTCAAAGGTTTTAATTATTTTTAATGATTACAAAATATATTACAAAAATTTTAATGACCCAAAAATGGATTACAAAAGATTTCACAAATATTTAAAATATTTTATCGAAATTTTAAAGTATTTTAAAGCTTTAAAAATATTTTTAAAATTCCAAAAGATTTTAATCATTTTAAAATATTTAAGACTTTTTTTTATCTTTTGAAAAATTGCAAAGATTTTGAAAATAATTAATTAAATATTTTTAAATGTTCAAATGATTCTAAATGTTTTGTAAAAGGTCAACACTTTTAAGGATTTCAGAAGCATTTCAAAAACTTCATGAAGATATCAAAGATTCCTAAAAATGTATAAGATTATAAAAGATTTCCATGAATTCAAAAAAAATCAAAGATTTCAAAATATTTAGAAGATTTATTTAGAAGATTTCACAAAGCTTTTAAAGATTACAAAAAATTTAAAAGAATTGAAATATTTCAAAAATATTTCAAAGATTTCAGAAAGACTTCACGCTATTTCTAAAATTTAAAAAGTTTAAGTTTAAAGTCTACTGGAGGTTTAGACTCTAAATTTAGAAAAATGTATCACCTCTCTTTTTATAGAGGATTTCATTGATGTCCTACATTTTTTGTAGGACATTTTTCTCCATAAATGAGTAAAGGTCTCTGAGTGCTTTCCGGAAGCCCGAACGTCCCTGGCCGTCTCCAAGGGTGATAAAAATGAAAAAAAAATTACCAGCACGAACTTTCAACTGATTTTTCAACTGATTTTTAAAATTCCAAAAGATTTTAATCATTTTAAAATATTTAAAAAAATTCTTAATCTTTTGTAAAATTTTAACGATTTTGAAAATATTTGAAGGATTTCAGAAGCATTTCAAAAATATTTATAATACTTAACAAAAATTTCAAGTATTTTAAAGCTTTAAAAAGATTTTTAAAATTAGAAAAGATTTTTATCATTTTTAAATACTTAAAAAATTCTTAATCTTTTGTAAAATTTCAAAGATTTTGAAAATATTTGAAGGATTTCAGAAGCATTTAAAAATTTTCACAAAGATTTAACAGATTACAAAATATTTTTAATATTTTCAAATCTTTTAATAAAAATTCTAAATATTTTGTTAATTTGCAAAAGTTTTAATTATTTTTAATGATTTCAAAATATATTAAACAAATTTTAATGGCCCAAAAAAGGATTTCAAAAGATTTCACAAATATTTGAAATATTTTACAAAAGTTTCAAAGTATTCTAAAGCTTTCAAAATATTTTTAAAATTCTAAAAGATTTTATTCATTTTAAAATATTTTTAAAAATGCGTAATTTTTTGTAAAATTTTAAAGATTTTGAAAATATTTAAAGGATTTCAGAAAAATATAAAAAATTTCACGGATTCCCAAACATTTTAAATATTTAAAAATGTTTGAATAATTGTTCATGTTTTGTAAAAGGTCAAAGCTTTTAAGGATTTCAGAAAAATTTCAAAAACTTCGCAAAGATTGTACAATAATTTCAAAGATCCAAAAAAAATTTACAGGTTCGAAAATATTTCCAAATTTCAGAAAATTTCAAAAACTTCAAGGATTTTAAAGGATTTTAAAAATTTAATGAATTTTTCAAATATTTTACAAGCCTTTCAAATATTTCGAAGCTTTCACAAGATTTAAAGGATTCGAAAAGACTCTATAGACTTTCAAATATTTTTCAAAATTCAACATATTTTATAATATTTAAATGATTTTGCTAAAATTTCAAGGATTTCAAAATAATTTCAAGGTTTTCATAAAAATTTGAAAAATTTCACAAAGATTTCACAGATTACAAAATATTTTTAATAATTTAAAATTTTAAAAATTTTTAAATTTTTAAAAATTTAACAAATTTTTTAAATATATTACAAGCCTTTCAGATATTTCGAAGGTTTCAGAAGATTTTAAAGATTCGAAAGGACTGTAGATTTAAAAATATTTATAAAAATTCTACATACTTTATAATATTTCAAAGATTTTTCAAAGATTTCAAGGATTTCAAACGAATTTCAAAAACTTCGCAAAGATTTCACAGATTACAAAAAATATTTTTAATATTTAAAAATCTTGTAATAAAAATTTTTAATATTTGTTAATTTTCAAAGGTTTTAATTATTATTATTGATTTAAGAAATTTGTTGAAACACCAGAAATTGCTGAATAGGCTGCGGTGAATAGGCGGGTGAGTTTTCAAAGATTGCAAACATTTTACAACAATTTCAAAGATCAAAAAAATTTTACAGGTTCCAAAATATTTCAAAATATCAGATTATTTCAAAAACTGCAAGAATTTTAAGGGATTTCAAAAATTTAACAAATTTTTCGAATATTTCAAAACTTTCAGAAGATTTTAAAGATTCGAAAAGACTTTATAGATTTGAAATGTTTTTAAAAATTCTACATATTTTATAATATTTTAAAGATTTTAAGGATTTCAAAAGAATTTCAAAAGTCTCACAAAGATTTCACGGATTATAACATATTTTTAATATTTTCATATATTTTAATAAAAATTCTAAACATTTTGTTAATTTTCAAAGATTTTAATTATTTTAAATAATTTCAAGATCCAAGATATCCAAAAAAGGATTTCAAAAGATTTCACAAATATTTCAAATATTTTACAAAAATTTCAAAGTATTTTAAAGCTTTCAAAAGATTTTCAAAATTGCAAAAGATTTTAATCATTTTAAAACATTTAAAAAAATTCTTAAGTTTTTGTACAATTTTAAAGATTCTGAAAATACTTGAAGGATTTCAGAAAGATATAAAAAATTTAACGGATTCAAAAACACTTTGAATATTTTAAAATGTTTTAATAATTCTAAATTCACAAAGATATCAAACATTTTCAAAAATGTATAAGATTACGAAAGATTTCCATGATTTCAAAATAAATCCGAAGATTTCAAAATAATAAGAAGATTTATTTAGAAGATTTCACAAACCTTTTAAAGATTACAAAAAATTTAAAAGAATTGAAATATTTCAAAATTTTTTCAAAGATTTCAGAAAGACTTCAGGATATTTCTAAAATTTCTGATGATTTCAAGGACTTCACAAAGATTTCAAAAGATTTATCAAATATTTCAAAAGTTGCACAATATTTAAATGATTTAATACATTTCACAAAGACTTCAAAGATCTCAAAATATTTCAGATTTCATACAGATTTTAAGAAATTCCAATGATTTTAGATGATTTAGAAATTTCCAAAAGATATCAAAAATTTTAAAATACTTCACAAAGACATCAAAGATTTAAAATATTATACAAGGTTTTTAAAAATTCCAAAATATTTAAAAATTTTTTAATACTTCGCGAATGTATCAAAGATTGACAAAAGATTTCAAACATTTCACAAAGATCTGAAAGAGTTCAATGATTTCAAAACATTTTTCAAAACACCAAAGATTCTGTAAAATTATTTTGAATATTTTACAAAAATTCCAAAAACAGGGAAAAAAGAGAAAGTCTCTTTAAAACAGTGTAAAAATGCGAATTTCTTTAAAAAAGGAGAAAAAAGAAAATAAAAAAAAGAGTTTAAAGTCTACTGGAGGTTTAGACTCTAAATTTAGAAAAATGTATCACCTCTCTTTTTATAGAGGATTTCATTGATGTCCTACATTTTTTGTAGGACATTTTTCTCCATAAATGAGTAAAGGTCTCTGAGTGCTTTCCGGAAGCCCGAACGTCCCTGGCCGTCTCCAAGGGTGATAAAAATGAAAAAAAAATTACCAGCACGAATTGCAAATAAAGCGCTTTATGATAGAACCCCATAGAGTGGATACAAGGCTCTCATACCCTTTCGGCATAAATACACGCGGCATTAAAAATGTCCCAGTTTGTCTACACGGATGACGTCACTAAAAATTAAATAGGTCTTGAAAAAAAAGTAAGCTTATGTACTCTCACGTCAAGCCATCGAGGAACTATTAATGTGGCAAAAATTTGCTGATACACTCCGCGACGATGGGAAGCTAAATCTGGATTATAAATTATTTTTTTTTAACAGATTTTTCTTCTGCTTGTATTTGTGATTTAAAAAAGAAAAAAGGAGATAGGCAAGGATGTTTCTTCAAATAATTCTTAATGTTCTGTAAAAGGTCAAAGCTTTTAAGGCTTTTAGAAACATTTTAAAAACTTTACAAAGATTACAAAGATTTTACAATAATATCAAAGATCCAAAAAAATTGTACAGGTTCCAAAATATTTTCAAATTTCAGAATATATAAAAAACTACAAGGATTTTGAAGGATTTCAAAAATTTAACAAATTTTTTTAATATTTCAAAGCTTTCAGAAGATTTTAAAGATTCGAAATTTCAAAAGAATTTTAAAAGTTTTACAAAGATTTCACAGATTACAAAATATTTTTAATATTTTCAAATCTTTTAATAAAAATTATAAATATTTTGTTAATTTTCAAAGGTTTTAACTATTAATAATGACTTTAAAAATTTGGTGAAACACCAGAAATTGCTGAATAGGCTGCGATGAATTGGCGGGTGCGTTTTTGAAGATTGCAAAGATTTTGCAATAATTTCAAAGATCCAAAAAATTTTTACAAATTTCAAATATTTTTTTCAAATTTTAAAATATTTTATAAGGGTTTCAAATATTGCAAAGCTTTCAGAAGATTTTAAAGATTCTAAAAGACACTATAAATTTAATTTTTTTTCAAAAATTCTACATATTTTATAATATTTCAAAGATTTTGAAAAGATTTTAAGGATGACAAAAGAATTTCAAAAATTTCACAAAGATTTCACAGATTACAAAATATTTTTAATATTTTCAAATCTTTTAATAAAAGTTCTAAATATTTGGTTAATTTTCGAAAGTTTTGAATATTTTTAATGATTTCAAAATATATTACAAAAATTTTAATAACCTAAAAAAGGATTCCAAAAGATTTCACAAATATTTGAAATATTTTACAAAAATTACAAAGTATTTTAAAGCTTTCAACTGATTTTTAAAATTCCAAAATATTTTAATAATTTTCAAATATTTTTAAAAATTATGAATCTTTTGAAAAATTTCAAAGATTTTTAAAACATTTGAAGGATCTCAGAAGAATTTCAAAAATTTTAGAAAGATATCAAAAGTTTCACGGATTCCAAAACATTTTAAATATTTAAAAATGTTCAAATAATTCTAAATTTTTTGTAAAAGGTCAAAGCTTTTAAGGATTTCAGAAGCATTTCAAAAAATTTTCAAACATTACAAAGATTTTACAATAATTTAAAAGATCTAAAAAAATTTTACAGGTTCCAAAATATTTCCAAATTTCAGAATAGTTCAAAAACTACAAGGATTTTAAAGGATTTCAAAAATTAAACAAATTTTTCAAATATTTTACAAGCCATTCAAATATTTCGAAGCTTTCAGAAGATTTTAAAGATTCCAAAAGACACTGTAAATTAAATTTTTTTCAAAAATTCTACATATTTTATAATATTTCAAAGATTTTGCAAAGATTTCACAGATTACAAAAACTATTTTTAATATTTTCAAATCTTTTAATAAAACTTCTAAATATTTTGTAAATTTTTAAAGGTTTTAATTATTTTTAATGATTTCAACATATATTAAAAAAATTTTAATGACCCAAAAAAGGATTTCAAAAAATTTCACAAATATTTGAAATATTTCACAAAAATTTCAAAGTCTTTTAAATATTTAAAGCTTTTAGAACTCTTTGAAGATTCGAAAAGACTATAGATTTAAAAATATTTTTTTAAATTCTACATATTTTATAATATTTCAAAAATGTCAAGGATTTCAAAAGAAATTCAAAGATTTCACAAATTACAACATATTTTTAAATCTTTTTATAAAAATTCTAAATATTTGGTTAATTTGCAAAGGTTTTAATTATTAATAATGATTTTAAAATTTTGTTGTATCGCCAGAAATTTCTGAATATGCTGCGATGAATAGGCGGGTGCGTTTTCGAAGATTGCAAAGATTTTACAACAATTTCAAAGATCCGAAAAAATTTTATAGGTTCCAAAATATTTCCAAATTTCAGAATATATAAAAAACTACAAGGATTTTGAAGGATTTCAAAAATTAAACAAATTTTTCAAATATTTTACAAGCCATTCAAATATCTCGAAGCTTTCAGAAGATTTTAAAGATTCTAAAAGACACTATAAATTAAAATTTTTTATCTAAAATTCTACATATTTTATAATATTTCAAAGATTTTGCAAACATTTCAAGGATGACAAAAGAATTTCAAAAATTTCACAAAGAATTCACAGATTACAAATTTTTTTAAATATTTTCAAAACTTTTAATAAAAATTCTAAATATTTTGTTATTTTTAGAAGGTTTTAATTATTTTTGATGATTTCAAAATATATTACAAAAATTTTAATTACCCAAAAACGGATTTCAAAAGGTTTCACAAATATTTGAAATATTTTACAAAAAATTCAAAGTATTTTAAAGCTTTCAAAATATTTTTAAAATTCGAAAATATTTATATCATTTTCAAATATTTTTAAAAATTAGTAATCTTTTGAAAAATTTCAAAGATTTTTAAAACATTTGAAGGATCTCAGAAGAATTTCAAAAATTTTAGAAAGATATAAAAAATTTTACGGGTTCCAAAACATTTTAAATATTTAAAAATGTTCAAATAATTCCAAATTCCAAATTCCAAAATATTTAGCAAATTTTTTTCAAATATTTTACAAGCCTTTCAAATATTTCAAAGCCTTTAAAAGAATTTAAAGATTCAAAAATACTATAGATTTAAAAATATTTCTAAAAATTCTCTATATTTTATAATATTTCAAGATTTTGCAAAAATTTCAAGGATTTCAGAAGAATTAAAAAAATGTCACAGATTACAAAATATTTTTAATATTTACAAATCTTCAAATAAAAAATTCGAAATATTTGGTTAATTTTGAAAGGTTTTAATTATTTTTAATGATTTAAAAATATATTACAACAATTTTAATAACTCAAAAAAGGTTTTTTCAAAAGATTTCACAATAATTTAAAATATTTTATCGAAATCTCGAAGTATTTTAAAACTTTCAAAAGATTTTTAAAACTCAAAAAGATTTTAATCGTTTTTGAATATTTAAAAAAATTCTTAATCTTTTGTAAAATTTCAAAGATTTTAAAAATATTTGAAGGATTTCAGAAGCATTTCAAACATTTCAGAAATATTTCAGAATATTTAAAAAACAAGAAGGATTTTAATGGATTTCAAAAATTTAACAAATTTTCAAATATTTCAAAGCTTTCAGAAGATTTAAAGGATTCGAAAAGACTATAGATTTTAAAATATTTTTTTAAATTCTACATATTTTATAATATCTCAAAGATTTTGATAAGATTCCAAGGATTTCAAAAGAATTTCAAAAACTTCGCAATGATTTCATAGATTAAAAAATATTTTTGATATTTTCAAATCTTTTTATAAAACTTCTACATATTTTGTTAGTTTTCAAAGGTTTTAATTATTTTTAATGATTTCAAAATATATTACAAAAATTTTAACTACCCAAAAAAGGATTTCAAAAGATTTCACAAATATTTGAAATATTTTACAAAAATTTCAAAGAATTTGAAAGCTTTCAAAAGATTTTTAAAATTCGAAAAGATTTTAATCATTTTGAAATATTTAAAAAAATTCCTAATCTTTTGGAAAATTTCAATGATATTGAAAATATTTGAAAGATTTCAGAAGCATTTCTAAAAATTCACAAAGATTCCAAAGATTTTACAATAATATCAAAGATCCAAAAAAATTTTACAGGTTCCGAAATATTTCCAAATTTCAGAATATTTCAAAAACTACAAGGAATTTAAAGAATTTAAAAAATTTAACAAATTTTTCAAATATTTTACAAGCCTTTCAAATATTTCCAAGATTTTAGAGGAATTAATAATCTGGCAAAATTTTGCTGATACGCTCTGCGACGATGAGAAGCCAAATCTGGGTTATAAATTAAATTTTTTTTTAAACAGATTTTTCTTCTGCTTGTATTTGTGGTTTAAAAAAGAAAAAAGTAAATAGGAAAGGACTTTTCTACAAAAAAATTCCTAACTTACCGACATCGATATAATTCTAAAGTTGAAGTGGTTTGTGTCCATGCTAAGTTTCTAGAATGTTCTAGATGAAAAGTGATATTGCGCAATTGTGAGAAACGAAATTTTCTTTAAAAAAGTCAATGTTATTTGTTATCTCAATTCGTATAATTATGAAAATAAGTAACGAAATTTACGTAAGGAACTTCAAGTCTGTTTATTATCATAATTATATTAATTTTCATAATATATAACATTGAAGTTGTTTACGATAATTTCGTTTCTTACGATTCCAAAATATCATTTGATAATGTCATCTAAAAAATTTTAGAAAATTGAAAATTGTAGAATGTTCTTGATGCAGGTAAGGTAGGAATCTTGACACAACCAATCCCTGGCAATTTTAATTGCAATTTCAATAGAACTCTGAAGCAAATAGTTTAATTTTTTACAACAAACAAGATGGATTTTTAAACTAAAATGTAATTGTTCACATTTTAAATAAAACCATTCATTTTTTACAAAATAATTAAAGTTTAAAGATAGATAACTGGCAGTTTATTTTTTATTAATTGACATAA